>JBAMNC010000875.1:600000-900000 GCA_037902135.1 Cetoscarus ocellatus
TACAGACCTCATAGGCTATAGTAGGGCTGTCACCTTATACTCAATCAAGGGGGTTAAAATCATATTTGAACTGTAAACATGCATTTGAAGTCAGAATATATCATTCAACAGCACATTAGAGTGTCTAGAGCAGTGAACCACCCAATCAAACAGAAGGCACTTCCAGGCACCCAAATCATCCATTTCTCACTTGATCTCAACGAGGAAGCACAATGGAGGACAGGCAAAGCCACTCAAAGATGACAATAAAAACATCAGAGAAGCACTTTCGGCCTTACACCACCAACGGCAAAATTTAAAAAAAAAAGACCGGGCTGTGTGTCGATTATGTGCAAAGCAGCTATCAGACTCCTTATCCACGACAACTCAGAGGGTCTCCCACCAGAGGGGTAGAAAAAGGCCACGGACAAGATTGCAAGATTCATAAGCACGTACATAGTTAGTCACATCTTTAATTATTAGCTTTTTTTAAGATTTAATTGCCCTTTTTTCCTCTATATTATATTATTTGCACAATCATGGTTAAGAGCACTGACATTATGTGAAAAATATTTCAGAGGTAACTCCAAAAAGCTATATCAATGTAACTGACAGAGAAGGAACAACCAGGGAAAACTACAACCTGTGTCAGATGTTGACATAACAAAGTTTGGCTTATGATTACACTGTGACTGTACACTAAATATTTTATAAAAGGACACATTTTTGACAGTAAGTTCACTGCAAAAACTTCCTTAAATGAACTCAGCATGGAGAATGTCAGGAAAAAAGGCTGCACATGTGGTTATATATCATGACCCTGTTCTATATACTCTGTCCATGTGGCATCCTCCTTCCACTCACTAGCATATCAGAGAGCTCAGTGTCAAGATATCTCCCTGTCATTTAGCCGCACATTCACCAGCACACAGCAACTCACTACTGTCACCTGCTTTGTACCTTTAAGCCTCCCAGTGAACTGCTGCATTTCACCAAGTTCAACTCTCGGTCAAAACAATAGGCAGCAAATCAGTAAAACTTACCAACCTAAGAAGTTAAAAGCAACATTTCCGTGCATTGTGTAAGCTACAGGAATTACACTGATGTACATTTTACTTATGGTGTCAGAAAGTGAGAGGTGCACAGCTCAAAAGCCCCTTGAATGAAGACTATATGTTGATAAACTGAGCTACAGAGACCACATAAAGTGCTGTTTTGATCATGTGTGGCTCTGCTGAACAGCTGGCATGCTCTGACATTTAAAAAATGAGGAAAAGTGTCAGAAGATAAATGTTTCAAGCCTGTGGTTGATATAAAGATGAATCATTCCATTATTCACTACATTTGCATACCAATGTGACTAATTGAGCTGTTTGCTTAAGCAGAAATAATCAAGAGGAGGAAAAAAAGTCTCCTTTAATAATTATTGTCAGTGCCCACCACCTTCTCAAGCAGGGATGGGCAACTTAAGTTACATATAGGGCCAGATCAATTTTGGGGGCCAAATTGTTGCAAATGAAAAGGCACCCTCATTTAAATAATCAGTACTACTTACGACCAAACAAAAGGAATTCATAGACATGTATAACACCAATCATTTTGTTTTCAAACTCAAAATATAAAGTTGTTCTATTTCTATGAGCTTAACATAGAATCCAGCCCAAATGAATGTTTTTTATAAGCATTTTGGGAGGTACATAAAAGAGTTTTTAGTGGGACAGTCAGAGCTAATTATTTTTCTATTTTTCCGGAATTATGATGGAATATTAGGACAACTCCAAATAACAGAATCAAATAAAATAAAATCATCCAACACTTTTCTTTTTGTCTTTTTTTCTTTTTTGCCTGTCATTGAGAGTCTAATCAAATTGTGTTTTTTACTTCATAAGAAAATGCTTATGGTTCAAAATCATCACATCATCATTTGCACCCGGTCATTGAAGAGAAATAGTCGTAAACACATTCAGCAGAAAAGAACACACTGATTGGATGAGGTGATATAGTTTGTGCAACAAGACCTACTGAACGGAGTCCACATTGAATCCTTAAAAACTCTAATAAAATGTTCTCATAAAACATGGCTATTGGCTCAAAAATTCTGAGCTTGTTTTTCATGTAAATTAACAAAGTTATAATCTCAAAAAATTCACATTTTTCTAAAACCAATAAACAACCCTTTTTCATTTTTTGATTTTCCAAGAGAGGCCCTAAAACACTATTATTTACACCAGTGATAAATCATTAGAATAGTAAATACCATTATTTATTTTAGGGGTGGGCAGAAATATTGATTCAGCAATGCATTGCAATTATTCTCCTCCCAATTCAATATCGATTCACTAAATCTTCTGAATCGATTCACCTCCTGGCTAGTGGGGGGCGCTGTGCACCTTTTCAGTGATTACCCAGCTGCCGCCGGTCGCAGAAGAAGACATGCTTGCAGAGTGATATGATTGAGAGCCGAGCATGAGAGTGATTTAACGGCGGTTTATCAGTATTTTCTGCGTAAATAATGTAAAATATTAATACAATAGCATAAGTATCATTCTGGAGTGTTTTCTTTTCATTCTTTTGCCATATTTTCTCTGTGTTTTGCCATATTTTCTGTGTGTTTTATTGTCTTTTTTGCCATTTATCGCCTTTTTGATAATAGTTCATTTTTTATGGATTTTAGAAATATTGGAGGAAGAAATGTTGAGATCTCGGTCTTCAGCTGGACAGGAACTACTTCAGGGACTACCATCAGTAGGACATGGTCTAATATAACAGGTTGTAACATGGGCACTAAATGTTTTAAAGAGACACAATAGCCCGTTATGTCTGCTCATTTTAATTGAAATATTGAGATTCTGTATTTTTTGTACATAGTTCTGCATTGGCAACTTTTTATCATAGCAGTTCTTATCCCATTGCCTTGGTGTGCAGTTTAACATTGTTTTTTTCAGATAAGCTGAGGTGCATTAAGTTAGGAAAGGGCCACACTGAACCCCTGAGCCACAAGTTGCCCACTTCTGCTTCTGCCTATGAATCTGTCTTAACTTCAGCTCCCTGAAAAGCTAAAAATCATGCCTCTGACAAGAAAAGCACTCAGAGAGCACAGACCTCCGCCAAGCAGCTTTGGTCCACTTTGGTGAAAATGGTCCTATCTGGCAATGTTAAAGAATCCTTTAAAATATTCCTGGATCCAGACGGTGATCCAGATCACCCCCAAAATTTAATCAGTTCTTCCATATCCCATTTCCGACAATTCCTGGAAATTTCATCCAAATCTGTTCAGAACTTTTCAAGTTATTTTGAACACAAACAAACAGACAAACAAACAGACAGACAGATTAACGCCAGCAAAAACATAACCTCCTCGGCGGAGGTAAAAAATGTTGTCACTGGCCAAGCCTTTAACCCCCAAAAGAGCAGTGCCACAGACGTGGACCTCACTGTCCCTGGAGGAGGTTAAAGCTGAAAACGTTGCACCCATCCAAACATACTCAACAAAGGCTTTTACCCACACTGGCCTAGAAATTCTAAATGCAAATTGCCTGCAAATTTAAGAATGGCTCACAAACAAACGGCACACTCACAACTGCAAATTGGTTCTTATCGTTCACTTAAAAAAGCTGTTCAAAAAACTTGATTCTTCATGAACGTCACTAAACCAGAGGTAGGTCAGCAAAGCCTCTGTTTAGGAGTAGAAGAAGATAATACGGTGATAGTAGAAGATAACGTAGCATAACACGGTAAAAAACAAGTCACAACAGGCACACAGGATCGCTTAGAGTTGCTGAAGCATTTATCTGATGACTGTAGGCAGAGGCAGGTTAATACATCCCATTGACTTCCAGCTATTTGAGCTAAGCTAGTTAGTGATGGGTGACCTTTGTCTCTTACTTGTTGCCGTGTGCAGAGTTAAAAGAATGGTTTCTATCTGCTTGCCGTGGACTCGGGAGTGAGGAAAGACATGAAAACAAAAAACATTGGACTATTGCTTTAAAAGAGCAGAGGACGCCTGAATCTTTTTATCTGTCAATCTACAATCCAACATTTTCATTTTTTTTTCAGATCACTCTCATGTCAGCCTAAAAGAAGAATTTCCTGTAAATTGAACAACTTTTGTGTGTGTACTCAACAATAATGAGTAATAAACACGTCTTTCAATCATCCAAAATCCCTCTATCTTTTCTACAAAGCATCTCACCCTTGCGACCCCCTGACAGGTGCCGACTCCACATTTAGACCACTGCTTCAGGATCATTCCTTTATTAATAATTATTGTCACTGCCCACTGCCATCTAAAACAATCCTCTAGTGGACGGAGCGTGTTATCGCAGCTTTTCCTTATCTGGACTGATAAAGGCACAATACGACCATCCAAGACACGGTGGGTCGAATGTAAAAAAGTAAAGCAGCCTCCTCCCTCCCTAAATCAAGCAGATGCTTATTTGAATGGCTCTCTGCTGTGGCTCATTGTTGTTTTAGAGCAACAAAGAGCAGCATTACTGTCACTTCCCTCCTATAACCACGTTACACTGCGTCTAATAATGCACAGGTTTTGTCTGTGTGTGTCTTGAAACAGCAACAGGCTCCTACAATTTACTGTTGACAAGTGCAAACTTAAATTCTACCAGTTTTCACAACTTGCTTTCATTTCAGCCTACACCTGACCCAAATCACTTTTTGTCTAAAATGTACCCACTGTGTGTGTATTTTTACAACAAATGGATAAATACACCATTTTCAAATTATCTAAAAGTCTTCATGTTTGTTCAAAAAGCACCTCACCATTTCCACTTGCTGTCTGGGGGGCCTGACCCACAGTTTCAGAACCACTGTTTTAGGATCAATCCTTTATTAATGATTATTTTCACTGCCCTACAACCATTGAAGGCAAACCTCTATCGCAGGGGTTCCTAAACTTTTTAACGCCAAACCCCCATAAATACCAGTTCCTGAGCTGCACCTTGAGGAACAGCTCTCAAGAGTTAGTACTGCACACATCCACACACTACCATGTTAAGGCCTTTTTCAACACTGGCTTGGTGCACAAAAGTACACAAAAATACTGATAGACTGAATCTAATCAAGCACTGGTGATGTAAATATAAATTAAACTGCCTATAAGTGTATACAGTTATAAGTAATATACACCACTTTCAACTTTAAAAACACCTCTACGTTGTTTGGAAGGCATCTCACCCTTGTGACCCCCCAAGGGGTACTGACCTCTACTGTGGGAACCAGTGCTTTAAGATAATTTCTTTATTATAAATATTGTTCCTGCCTTCTACCATCAAAAGCAAACCTCTAACACAGGGGCTACCAAACTTTATTTTGCCTCTAACCCCTAAAAATACCAGTGCCTGAGCTGTCGCTTGAGGAGGTTGAGGCTTAAATATTGCACTCATACACACATTTTCACTAAAAGGCTTATTTGGCACACAGGCTTGATACACAGAAGACAAAAGCCTAAAAAAACTGAAAAATCATCTAATTTTCTCAAACTGTTAATTTTTTGAGTAAAGGTTAAACACCTTCCATGTGTTAAAAACAACAGTAAAAAATATACACCACTTTCAAACATCCAGAATACTTCTGTTTTCTGCAACGCATCTCACCCTTGCGACCCCTGAGGGGTCCCAACCCCCAGTTTGGGATCCACTGATCTAAAGCAAACCTCTAACACAGGGGTTACCAATCTTTTTTTGCCCTAAACCCCCTAAAAATGCCAGAGCTCAAACTGTCCCGTGAGGAGGCTGAGACTTGAAATACTACACACATCCACACACTTTAACTAAAAGGCATTTTACAACACTGGCTTGGTGCACAGAAGCTTAAAGATCATCCAGTTTCCTTAAACGGTAAACTGTTGTACACAAGGTAAAAAGTCGTACAACAATAATGAGTAATATACATTGATTTCAAACACATACAATCCCTCTATGCTTCTTGGAAGGCATCTCACCCTTGCGACCCCTGAGAGGTCCCAACCCCCAGATTGGGAATCATTGCTCCAAGATAATTTTTTAATTCAAATATTGTTCTTGCCTTCTATCTAAATCAAACCTCAGACACAGGGTTACAAAACTTGTTTTGCCTCAAATCTCTAAAAATACCAGTGCCTGGGCTGTCACTTCAGGAGATTGAGACTTAAGATGTTGCAAACATTAACACACTTGGGCTAAATGGCACTTTCCGACACAGGTTTGGTACACAAAAGCCTCAAAATCAATCAGTTTTATTATACTGGAAAGGTTAAAAGTCTTATGTGTGTACTCAACAATAATGAGTAATAAACAGGTCTTTCAAACATCCAAAATCCCTCTATCTTTTCTGCAAAGCATCTCATCCTTGCGACCCCCTGACAGGTCCCGACCCCACATTTGGAAACCACTGCTTCAGGATCATTCCTTTATTAATAATTATTGTCACTGCCCACTGCCATCTAAAACAATCCTCTAGTGGACGGAGCGTGTTATCGCAGCTTTTCATTATCTGGACTGATAAAGGCACAATACGACCATCCAAGACACGGTGGGTCAAATGTACAAAAGTAAAGCAGCCTCCTTCCTCCCTAAATCAAGCAGATGCTTATTTGAATGGCTCTCTGCTGTGGCTCGGTGTTGTTTTAGGGCAACACAGAGCAGCATTACTGTCGCTTCCCTCCTATAACCGCGTTATTGATCGTAGTCTGTCTGCAATGAATGGCTGCAAAGGGAAGGGGGGGAAAACCCTGAACTTCAGGTGACCGACCATGGCTCTGACACAGCCTTGCATGCAGACTGGGGAGGGGTAAGAGACAGGCTCGGGGAAGAGAGAGAAAAAAATACACACACTTTTAAAAGTCGACGAACAAATTCAGTTCCGCGATAACGGGAAGCTGAAAGTGTGAGGCTGAAAGTTAGACGTTTAAAGCCGAGGAAATGAAGTTGCTAGATAGCGCTGTTGCTAACTAGGAACACTAGGGTACACGGGGAGCCAGACTCTGGCTTGTCTGATCCGACTGACCCTTCATTTTATTGCGGCCAGACTCCCAGATCCTCCCCCTTTCTTTACCCGAAAAGCGACCGAGCAGAGAGAAGCGAGCACGGGTACGGGGTGGACCGCTCGGCCGTTATTCCCCCCCCTCGCACACCAACCGTCACATATGCCAACTGACCGCAACCTTTAACGGAAACGGACCTCTTATCGATTATACTCTTAATAAAAGCCACGTATCATTTATCCACTACTGCCTAGTCTAACGTTACCCAACATGGCTGCCTCGCTCGGACCTAAAAAGGGGAGAAATAACCTACGCCGAGTCTTTTGTCTGTTTCACCTCTTTAACCCTAAACTACTGCGCAAAACACTACGGAGAGCGGTGAAAATAGACGAAACGAGAGGGGGACTTACGTGAAGGCAGGCGCTTGGGTTGCTCCTGCTTCCTCCTTGGCATTTTCCCCCGTTTTTAATCACATTCTCGTCCTTGTTTTAGGGATAAGAAGCTAAAAAGGTTGTTCCCATTGAGACTGGAGGCGCCAGTGATGGCAGGGACTTGGTCGTGCACCTGGCTCCGGCTTCGGTTTTTTGAAAGTGTATTGTCGGGGAAACGGGAGCACACGCAGGGCTTGGAGGAGGTGCCGCTGTTGTTGTTGCCGTGTCTTGACTATGGCTGCTCTCGGTGCAAGTGTGTGTCTCCGAGCCCCTAACTAACACTAATGCAGGGATCAAAGGGCAGCAACAGCAGAGCAAGACACGCACGCTCACGCACACGCATACACACACACACTCTCTCTCCCTCTCTCGCTCACTCACTCACTCACGCACGCCCCTCCCGCACGCGCACGCACACATTGGAGCAGCTCGCCCCCGAGAGCAGCGTACGGACAAGGTGCCCCCAAGCTTTGAGGAGAGGAAATGTGTGTGCCGGAGAATAGGTGGCGTTTAAAAAGAATTACGGTACACGAGTACATTTGATTTTGGTCCGTAATAATATGGTAGTGACTGAGGAAAGATAATTTATGCGAAGGATGCAAACATGAATGGACATGTCAATTTCGATGTCATAAAAAAGGCAAAGAAAGGACATGATTCCTGTCCATTAGCTGACTTAAAAACGACTGCCTAATCTGCGACCAAAATTGTAAAGGTATTTAAAAAGTTATCAATTCATACACATAAACAAGAATTAATTAGAAAAAAAAATAATACTAATATGTGGACATTAAAGGAAGGACTTCATTTTTTCCATTTAATATATGAGAATGGATATAAATAAACACATTTTAAGCTCTTAAAATGGGCTTTTTGGTGTGTTTAGTTTTTCAGCAACACAGGAAAGCCCTACCACAGCTCACAATACATTACAGTACTGTCAGCATTTAGAAAATTGTCCAGAAGTCTTCAATCTAAAGCAAGCAGAAAAACGCATTTCAGTGCAAACCAAGAAATACCTACGGATAGACATATGGTGATGCTAAGATAGGAAATGTTTTTGATTAAAACATATGAATTATGTAATGCGAATGTGTTTAATTTTTAAAGTAATGTAGAGATAATTTATGGGAATGATGCAAACATGAATTGACATTACATTTCAGATGCCATCATAAAGGAAAAGACAGAGCATTATTTTGATCCATTTATCTGACTTAAATATGATTGCAATCTTAATGGTACACCCAAAACTTTTAGGTATTTTAAAAAGCTATCACTCATAAACATACACTGGAATTAATAAAAAAAAAATACTAATATTTAGACGTTAAAGGAAGGACATCTTTTTTTCCCTTTAATATATGAGAATGCATTCATATAATAAAATTTAAAGCACCAATTAGATGTGCTTAGATAGTGCAAACCTTCACCAAGGAGTTTCCATTATTGTTGGATAAATTATTATAACAAACTGCCCTATCTCACAATGTTAACAAATCCTTAAAACAATTCCTGAATCTGCACCTGGATTCAGATCACCACCAAAAATCAAATCACTTCTTCCTTGTGCCAGGACTATCATTCCCTGAAAATATCATCGAAATCAGTTTATAACATTTGAGCAAACAAACTAACTAACACTAGCAAAAACATCACCTCCTTGGTGGAGGTAATAATTGGGCTTTTTGATGTATACATCTGTCATCTATCATAATGTTACAAGAAGATGTTTGATTTTTGTCTGTAATTACATGCTAGTGACTGAGAAAAGACAATTTTTGCAAATGACACAAACGAGAAATGGCATGTCAATTCAGACACCATGAATAAGGCAAAGAAAGGACATGATTTTGATCCATTTAGCTGACAGAAATATGAATGCAAACTAAACATCAAATCTTTATAGGAATTTGAATTTTTTTCATAAACAAAAATGGAAATTAATTAGAAAAAAACCCAAATATTTAGATTTCCAAGGGAGAACTTAATTTTTTAATTAATTATCTGAGAATGTATGTTTATAAACTTAAATTTTATGTATTGATAATTGGGCATTTTGGTGCATAATTTTTTTTGTTCAACAATACAGGGAAGCCCTTAACACAGCTCACAATCCAGTACAGGACAGTACAATACACTTTATTGACCCCACTGAGAAATTTGTCCAGATCTCTTCAATCTAATGCAAGCAGAAAAACACATATCAATGCAAACCAGAAAATGTCTATAAATAGACACATGCTGATGCCAAGATGGGAAATGGTTTTGATCCATTTGTTCAACCAGACTGCAAACTAGTTTCTAAAACCAAATCTTAAGTGTAATTTTAAAAAAGTCAAAGTTTTGCATGAAAATAAAGAGAAACAGAAAAATGAACTAATAACCAAATTTTGAAAGAAGTACTGATATTTTTTTTTTTACAGTTCTGAAAGCAATTACAAGTCCATACATACATCCATAATCTGTACCACTTATGCCTTTCGGGGTCACTGAGGTCGGCATTGGGCAAGAGGCTGCATACCCCTGGTGTCTGCTGTGTGTTTCCACCTGATTAAAAAACATATTTTCTGAAACTCATTTGTACTTACGTATGTGTAATTTCCCTGACCAAAGCTGCATTCATATCCTATATTTTAGCATATTGTAAGGTTAAATATCCATCCATCCATTATCTATTCTGCTTTCCCTTTTGGGGTCATGGGGGCTGGATCCTATCCCAGCTGACATTGGGTGAGAGGCGGGGTACACCCTGATCCAGTCACCAGCTGGTTCAGGGCCACATAGAGAGACAGACAACCATTTATACTCACATTCATACCTAAGGGCAATTTGGAGTCACCAATCAATGTTTTGAGCATGCTGGAGTAAGGAAGCTGGAGTACCTGGAGAGAACCCAAGTATGCAGAGAACACGCAAACTCCACACAGAAAGGCCCTGATGGACATGGAGGTTGAACCAGCTGCCTTTTTGCATCAAGGCATGTGCACTACCTGCTGCGCCACCCCTGCAATTTTAAATGGTCAGTTAAATATTAAAAACCAATAGTTTAGCTTTTCAGTTTAGTTGTGTTTATATTGTACAGCTGAGCACTCACAATACCATACATGCGCCTTCAAAATGATACATTCAGATAAAGTAAACTATATTATCCTGTCATTAAATTTGCCCCTAGCTTCAAGGGCGTCACACATTTTTTTCTATCTTTACAGTAGAGTTCATACATAATACCTGCAGAAAATAAACACAATTTGTATGCTGGCAAAAAGCACATACAAATGCGAATCAGAAAATATATATGCAAATAATGAGAAAAACATAAATGGACATGTTAATTTACACACCAAAAGTGAAGGATAGGACATGTTTTTGGTCAGCTTAGCTTACTTCAACATGACAGTCAACTCAAGGCTGCTACCAAACCTGTAGAGTTGTGGATGTAATCAATGCAAAAGTTAAAATATTCATGCAAAAGATAAAAACATGAATGGCCTTGTCAGTTTAGAATAAAGTAAGCAGAGGTAGGATTTACTCTGGGTCAATATAGCTTTGTGTTTTTGAAAGTAAAATAACCCCTCTTGAGGGGTTGTGGAGCCTATGAGGCAAAAGACTGGGTCAGCTGAACGAAAAACAGTTATTAACCAATGGCATGAATTGTGACAAAAAAAATAATTGTAATTTTTGATGTTGTGGCTGGATATAAGTCTTTTTATGATAAAAAAAAAAAAAACTTCCAAAGGATGTTCAATTATTTGAATGAATAAGGGTGAAGAAAATCTAACAGGAACATGTTTAGTGTTACCATGACACCTGATTATTGCTTAGACAGAAATGATAAGATTGTTTACAAAAATTAACTGTCACTGAGTGGAATTACTTTGTACATAAAATTAAGAAAGGATTTAAATTAGTTGTATGCCTAATTATAACATCTGTCATCGTAATTTACACGCTATTTTAGGAATTTTGGATACAAGAAGGTGTCAGTGCCAGTGTTGAGCAAGTGACTAAAATGTATGAAGTACGTACTTCTTATCACTGCTTTTAAAAGTCAAAAAAACAATTCACTTATTACTTCATATCAAAAGTAAGAAATTACTTTTCCTCTTTCAACAGTAGGTTTAAATAGAAGACAATGTGTCTGAATCCTTCACAGACAAATCCATTAAAACGATAACAGTTGGAGTTGTTGAGACTACAGCTCGCTCTCTTCCTCTCCTCCATACTGCTATGAATGTTTTAACTTGTTGCTGCACATAAACATGGTCATGATTGTAGTACAACAAGGACCATCAGTCTCTAATTTATGAAGCATTACTAAGACACTCATCTTAGTAATGCCTTGTAATACTTAGGAATGCTTGTTTTAGAACTTGTAATCCATTACACTAATGGTTACTGAAAATGTGATGTAGTAATGTAATACAAGTCACTGCACACACTGTGAATCCCAGTTGTACCCCTTAGCCCTTCCCCTTTGTCTTACCCCTTTGTCTTGGCCCTCTGTTTTGAAGGCCAAGGGGAAGGGTGAAAACACACTCCTAAGAAACAAGACGCCACTCGATTCCTGCTACGTCATCACCCAGAGCCGCTCGCTGGCTGTGTCGTGGGCAGATGTGACAATAGCTGTAGCTACAGCTGTGAAAGCTAGCTCATTATGAAGAGAAATATGAAAATATCACCGACAATTCAAAATGTGATTAATATTTACTTGATGATTTAATAATTACTTATAATTCTGCACTTCCTTTGGTCTTATAGGAAATTCTCATACCCCTTCTTTTCAAGTGAGGTCCCGGTCTGTTTTCGTTTCAAGGGCTGTGTAGCCCTTCGTCTTAGCACTTCCCCTTAGCCCTAAGGAGAGTTGGGACACCCCTTCACCTGACTTGAACGCGCAAAACCTAGGCCAAGGGGTAAGACAAGGGCTACAATTAGGATTCACCCTTAGTCTTCCATGACAGACCGCTCATAAGAAGTAAAATATGGGGATGAACACCCTGCACCTGCCGTGGCTCCTCCAGGAGGAGCAGGCTGGCAAGTTCAATTATTGGTGCTGAACCATCACCTCATATACAACCAATCGCCATTAAAAACAAAAGAAGAAGATCACCTCATATAAGAAGCAGCACTCCCCTTTGCTGTAGCATCACTGCTCTCAGAGTCAGCTCTGGTTTCCCCATTGGCTGATTGTTTACCCCAAATATCTTAATTAAATTACACAACCAGGAGACTCGATCCCCTAACCTCACAGGGGCTTATTCCACTGAGCCATGCGGTTGTACCAGGCTTTGTAGAATTCTTAAGGATATAGAGTTTGATTCAAAGCTAGGTAATTTTCAACAGCGCCCCTCCTCTCCTCTAGAGTCAAAAATGCACCCTGGGCAACCAACCCTTTTGGGATCAGGGGCCTGTAGGCGGCTACTATCTGGGATGAAGGAGATGTGAACCAATGACCTTCTGCTTACAGTAGATATGGCTTTATCCAATGAGCCATGTGGTTACACTAGGATGGGTAAAATGGGACCCTTTCCTACAGACTATTTGAAGACCATTTGCCCCAACAAACAGGATCTCAGTCTTTTGAAAGTTTTGTCCCCAGATACACAGCAACATGGACACAACAAAACACATCAGTCTTCTAAGCTTTGTGCAATTACTGTGCAGGCTGAGATAGTGATTTGATAATGGCACTCTGCTTCTTCTGATTTGATTAGCACAAGGTGGTGAGTTAACTTCATTATTTATTTCCAGAACTTGTTTATGTTCATTGACCACTTAGGAAGTTCAGATTGTTATTAATAATGCAGTTAAACTCGCAATTTTGTTTTCTTACATAACAAAGTCCCTGCAGAGAGACTTCAGGTTGTCTGTAGACTTACCTTTGCCAATCTGTTCACTCTGCTCTCCTTAGCTCGATGATTTCAGAGCAGGTGTACTAACTGGGACAACTGCCCTCTCCAAAGTCTACCATCCAAGTGCAGAGACAGAGAGTGGGAGGGACTGGCTGGGGCTTGAGAAGCAGCTGAGGTGGAGGTTTTGGTAAAAAGCAACCCCACTTTGACTCAGGGTTTGTCCAAAGACAACAGCTTTGTAATTATCACAGCTTCTTTGTCCAGCAGAAGGAGCTGTTCTGAAGAGGCATATTGATAGTGAGGCCAGACATCATCCATTTAAACTCTTGGGGTGGTTGGAGCCATTAGACTGAAGAAACCAAAAGGTTTTCTGGCAGGGAAAAACAGCAAGATATCAAATTGAGTTAGCCCATTCTTGTAGATCATCAGGCAAATACACGTTGTAATTATGTCGGTTATCCAACAGTATATAAACCCTAAGGCTTGGAACCCTCCACCTTGTGACTTAAAGTCAGCCGCTGTAAGTTAGGAGAAAATTCATTGATAATTTTTGATCACAGGAGTCTCATCTTGTTGAATCCAGCAGCTGGAATCAATCGGATCAGCACTGTGTGACTAGTTGACTCAAATAAGAGCTGTGGAATTATGCTGTTTTAAAATCTAAAAATCAAAATGGCTGACTTCCTATTTAGATTACAACATGGCTGCAGAGGCTTCTCTGATACATAGTGATGCACAATATGGAGGAACAATGATGTGTAGACCTGCAGGCAGACTTTTATAATGTTGGGGTATGTGGCTTGGCCGTGATTGACAAGAAATGGACAAGAAATGGACAAGAAATCAGCACCCTTAGTCTTGGAATCATACCAAATGCATTTAGGAAATAGCAAAGGCGAGGGCCACCATGAGACCCCGGGACTCGGTGACCAGTGCGGCCCTCACAGAATGTACAGTTCAGGTGTCCTGCAGCAATGCATTTTGTAAGTTGTTATCAGAAGGTCTGCAATTCATCATTCCAATATTCAGAGTTCATAAAAGGTGAAAGGCCGCACTGCATATGTGTTTACCAAGATGTATTTCACTAGCTTTGGTAAGAAGTTCATTGTTTTAAAAAATATCTTAATAATGAGACAGTACATTGGAACTTAACTCCGGCATAGTTATGTTATGCAGATAAACCAACTACTGTTCAGGGTATTGCCATTGTTTGCATGAGGCACCATAAATAAATAATAGAAAATGCGAGCTCCTCTTGTTTTATTTGTTAATTTGTGTTGAAGATAACTATTTTTTAAGCAGGTTGACTTCAAAATTATCAAAAAATATATTGCCTAAGATTAATAAAGTTGAGTGCCTTCAGGTGATTTTTTTAAAGTTACCTATCAAATGTTACTCATCTTAATTAAGTCTAATGTAACTTAATTTCTTGCCTGCATTTACATTGATGCAAACTAATTTCCTATCTGCTTTTTGTAGAATCGACTTAATTTTGTAACATAACATGAAGTGAATAATATTGGGTTGTACTGACTCAAAAAATCAGTAAGTTCATAAAACAATAAAAAATTGATTGGCAAATGTTACATCATTTTTTGTTAAGTCAAAGTAACAGTTATTACAGTGAATGCTGTTTATTTAATGAGCAGATTTATTTTCATAATTTGCAGGAACTTTTCAGTCCTGTATAAGGTTCTGTCTTTCTGTTACACTGCTCATGGCTCAGGGAACATCATTTTTCAGTGTTGATAATCAATGGCAGTTACAAATAAACAGCACCTTAAATGAGAAAAAGAAAATTAATTCAGACTTTTTAAAGAGGGATTCAGCTTTTCTCACCAAATTCATAAAACTGTATACATCATATTTATAGATCAAGCTATTGAACTATTATCAGTTGCAGTTTTAGTTTTTGATGGGAAAGGGGAGCGTTTACATGACAGCATGATTTAATACAACATGATACATTATGAAGGACTGGATATGATACAATCCAGCATCAAACAACACAAAGTGATTCAATACTATTGTCCTCGTGGGGCTGCATACATTCACATTCATGTCTCCACAGCAGAACTAACTCGTGATGCTTATTAGATTTTGCCAATGTCCAGTATGTACAAACTCATTACAGCTGATATACCGATACTGATATTTTTTTTTTGTCAAGGGCCCAAAGCCTTCAATTTACTAAAATTAACCTGTTTCTTTCTACTTGTGTTATAGAGAGATGTGAAGCGGGAAAAACAACATTATGTGGCTGTTGAGCACAAACCTTTTACCTCCATATTTTATATATATTTTTTTCATTACACATTACTGTTGGTCATCTTCCATGTTGGTGAGCGGATTTTATTTATTTTTAGCCAAATAACAGTTTAAACAAATAATTTGCAAATTAGGACACTATAATATTCATTATTTTAGTGGTAGAGCACATTTTCACTTCCCAAAAAGTAGCAATTTTGAGATAGGAGGTTTGTGGCCAACAACAACATTTTATTCTTTAATAAATTGTACTTTTAATTAATAAAAGTGGACATTCAGTGATGATGAGGTAGACCATTTGGGTACATATGTTCATTCTGCCAATATTAACAACAATATATTGGAAATAAATGGCCAATTTGTACGGTTAAAATGATCTGCCATAAATATCAGCAAAAATGTTCATATCAGTCAATACCCATAATCACTTTTTTAGGCAATTGTGGGCCGATACCAGAACTAATTCCATAATATTGTGAAGGCACAAACAACATAAAAATGTAATCCATTTGTAAATATAAAAAACACGAACTACTGGAAACTTGGAAGCACAACAACATACTGTGTACAATTCAGACTAGCATAAAACAGCACAATTAAGAGAAAAGATAAAGCACTGGAAAATATAATAATACTTACTCGTACAGTCAACGGGGTGACAATGACCATTTTTCAGAAGCATATATATATTTTAACAGTCCACTATAAGATATCTCTTTAAAAAAATTAGCTTTTCCTTAAAAAACATTTCTCATTGAGTTTATTAGTGTCATCACTTCCTCCCACTACCGTTTCCCACACACAGACTTCATACATGTCAGGCCTCTAATTTAAAAACTGCCTGCTGAGTTAAACCTAGAATTAGTCTATTTAAAGAACAGCAGAGAAAGGTGCATTGTGTGAGAATCAGCATTAAATCAGGTGGGGGCTTTAACAGGTGTCAGTGTCAGAAAAATGTCCAACAACTATTCAACCCAGTGTACTCATCTCCTCATCAAAGTTGAGAGAGCAGAAACTGGCCAGAGCTGAATCCTCCTCCCTCTCAGCTGGGTGTTGGGGCTTTTTCACAGCGCAGGCTGTCCCCCACTCCCTGCTGTTGGACTCCTCCAGGCTGCGTTCTGTTGGCCTGCCACGTTCTTTCACACCTCGGCCGCGTGTGAGCAGAGCTGTGTCTTCATCCCTCCATCCTTCCATCCTCCAGTCCTCCTCCTGCCATGCCTTCCACCCACCCCCAGCGGAGGCGCAGGAGGCTCGTTACCGTGGCAATTAGTGAAAAGCCCAAATTAGCCCTCTTGGCTGTCCACAGGTGACAAAGACACTTTGCATTTCTGCTAATTAGGAAACAGAACAACATGATTAAATGGGGCCTATCAGGAGGAGAGTGGACAAACATGTTCCACAAATAGAAAAGATTTTTATGTTATTGCATCCCCTGCATGAAATGATTAAGACATCTCATTAGGTTTTTCATTTGTGGAGAGGGTAGTGTTGGGTTCTGATACTAAATATTACAATAGTTTTGAAAACTGTTTAATAGATTTGTCTAAATTGTATTTTTAGCTGCATCTGTAGAAGCACAATGTGTTGACAGGCATTTTGACCAAAGCATGGATTGCTGCTGAAAGAAAAAGGTTATATGTCTTTGTTTTGTCTTTGTGTTGCTGTGCTGTTTAAGTGGACGGCACAAAATATGCATATGCCAAGACCTCTGTTCATGATGTCTGAAACTACCTCAGGGAAAATACTCCTCCATTTAAGCACTCAACTGTAGTTCTGCTGGAACATTCAACTTTGACGAGGAGTTATAAATCTAAATCTTTCTTAAACATTTGTAAGTATTTTTCAATAGATAAGCAATAAAAAGCTGCAAACACTGGACAAAGTAATTCTCAGAGCATACATGGACATAATCCAGTTCAGATCAGTTACCATGTCATTAAAATGCCATACAGTGCACACTGAGTGGTCTGAAACTATAAATAAATTTCTATTTTGTGTACTGAAAGATCCAAGACCTTACCCTTTTTCAGCAAGTTTACACTCGCCTAACAGTCCATCCATAAATTGGATTTTGGCATGCACATAAACCCCTCGAGTTTAGCCCTGCTCTGAACAGGCTGTTCTGTTGTGAATCTTGTGAGCTGTGACTCCAGTTTTAAAGTGCTGTGCTTGAAGGTTTACTATCAGCTGGAGTTGCCTCTGGGCTGATCAAACACCAGGCCTAAAAGTCTCTCTCATTTAGTCTCTCTCTGCTGCACAAAGAATAATTTTTGCCTTGACTCGAGGCACATCTAATGGTAACATGGGCTAACCAGGGCACCTTGAAATCCGAGTGGCCATCCCAAAATCTTTTAAACTGAGTGACTTTCTGTTGAACCATTTATGGAAAACAGTGATGTAGGCTGTTTTGTCCCTAAACCATTTCATCAAGGGCGACATAATAAAAAGATTTAAGGACGTCATTGGTGTTCTAGAGTTAGTTAAACCTTTAGAGACACAAGACAGCATACATCACAGCTGTAAGAAATGCTAACGCTCATCTCCAATTTCAGATACAAAATAAGAGCAAACTGCACGAAGCTGATAAATATTATCAAGGCTTGGTAGATGCTTGAAGACAATAATCTTTGTAAATCAGACCCTGAGATGGAGAAGAAAGCAAGGCAAATAAGGGCAATTAATGCTGTTCCTAAAGGTTAAATTAGATTGGCTTTATTCATCAATCAAGCACAAGCTTCATATTCTGGTGTGTGCCAAGTGTCCATTATTATTTGGAATGTTCCCAGTTGGTATTTGGGCCATAGTTTGGACACCCTTGCTCTAAAATGTGCAACAGTTTAGGATATCTTAACCTATGTCGAGGTCAGTCTGTAAAATGTATGCACGATAAATGCCCAACCCCACATTCATAGGGTTTCACGACCCATCAGCCACAAAAATCTCTTGTTTGTTCTTGTGTGGCCTGTCATGGTGTCAGACAACAAAAGCCTCATCCAGGACACCTAACGACTCAATAACAGAGAGTCTGGCTTTTTTTTTTTTTTTTTGTCCTGCCTCCTACGATTTGTTGCTTTATGTCAGAGACATTGACCAATGAGAGCACAGGGAGCTCTGCATGTGCTACAATCAGAGATGAAAAGTTGTTGCCTTGAGATGTGTAAAACAGAGGAAAAAATTCATCAAGCTCTAAAACAACATCTTTGCCTGTATGATGTGATGTAGAGGAGCTTCCACCAGACTGTAAAAGACATAAATTTAGGACAGAAACAACAGAGGCACCTTAGCAGCTTGATGAGTGACTGCTTGCATTTATCAACAAGCCAACATTTATCAGAACGTTTGGGAAGAGGAGCAAAAGAATAGTTCTCTTATTACAGTGTGTTTGTTTTTAGTGCCACCCCTCCTCCTTCTGAAGTGATCACATCAGTAGTTATACGCAGTTCCATATAACACAGCCAGTCACAGCACGGTTATATGGCTCTGTGGTTGGCTAAACTTTCTTTGCTCAAGGCACACCTGAACTCAAGCCTAAACCTTAAGGCAGACCTTGTACATGAAAAATGCAAAATGGTCCCATTAGCATGTATTGCAGGACATTATCGGGCTGTTAAAGGTTATTTTAATTGAAAACCTCATAAAATCAGTCATAAAACCGTATTACCTTTGAAACATTTATCCAAAAAAACATGCAAAATTCATTTGAAGGTTGGTAAAATTTCTAATTTTCAGGTACTCACATTTAAAGTTGACAGGCTACATTTTATAGAATTTGAAGATCGTACAAATTGGAGGGAGACAAACCTCATATTTCACCCAACCTTCTATTTCTGCCAAATACAATGTTTCCTGAAAGGTTTAAGAATTGTTAAAAATTGAAGAAGTTGAAGCTGCAGATTAGAATTAATGCACCGAAAGAGTGATTGGTAGTAGTAACTTCAGAGTGAATTCCCAAGGCACACCTAGACTTGCCTCAAGGCACACCCTGCGCCCTGCCACACCATTTGAGAACCAAAGGTCTGTTGGAACTGATGAAAAAAAGTAATGTAGTTGAACTGCGGCATTAACCTACATTGGAATGGCTTTAAACTCAAATTAACTCTAATTCAGTAAAGGCTGGTGTGTCAAAGTGGCACAGTTATCCTCACATTTTTTTTGAATGTGGTCCTTATGAAAAAAGTTTGGACACCCCTCACATAAGGCTTCTGCAGATCACATACTTTCTTCACATATTTGTGATCCATGAAAAGAGTTCTGTAGCCCAGTTTTGGACCCTGACCCACTATTTGAGAACCTCTGCTTTGGAACACCGAGTCATTTCACCTCTTGCATTAGCTTGTGCTAATCTTAGATAGTGATAGATCTAGCTCTGAATATCAGTTTTACTCTTATTACTGCTCATTAGTTATCTATAATGATAGCACTCTCTCTGTTATATCAAACTCAACTGAGCAGCCATCTTATTACAAACATAACTCAATGCAGAAATAAAAACGTCTTCCTCCAGTGCCATCGCTGAACATTTCCATTCACAGAAAAATACCAGCTTAATAGTGTTTATCTTGGTGGTGTTTTTCTTCCCAGCTGAGTGGTTGTTCACCATGGGGAGGTCACAGCCTGTTCTCTGACCCCGACAATGCCATGCAGCTGAGGTAATGCTGGCAACAGGACAGTCTGCTGATAGCATCCATGGCAACGCTGACATGACCTCACTCAGGGTTGTACCTAAAGGTCGTTCCTCATTGCTCTGGTTATATTACCTTGGATGGCTCTCAGATTTCCCAGCTGGAACACACACTATTACACTGTAAACACACACTAATGCAATAAGGTTCTCACTGAATGGCCCGTAAATACCGCCACAATGAGAGCGGTGCATTTGTGACTGCTGTGAAGCGAAGACAAAGAACATACTGGAGGTCAATTAGAATTGTTTTGTGTCTCTCCCCAATAACTGGTACAAGTTCCCTGCTTTGAAAACAGCTCATATTGTCAGTCGACATTATTACTACTTATTAAAACGGTTCCCTGTAGTGGCACAACAGTTAGAGGGGGCTAAATGAGTTTCAGGTGCTGCAGTGGAGGATGGAGCAGAATAGAGAGCTAACTTGCTTATGTGCCTTTGGGGCAAAAATCCAAACATCCTCCACTTTCTTCCCCCTTTTTTCTCTCTCTCCTCCTCTATCCTCTCAGGCGTTGTCCTGTGCGGGCGGAGGCTGGTGGGGCTAACGTTAGGCTCGGCCAGTCAGATGTTGCCCTGGGGTAAACAGAAACATCTGTCCCCTGCCCAGCCGTGACTGTCGCTGAGTGATAAATCCTGGGGTGGCTTTTGCCAGCGCTGTCCGGCGCGCCACCTGTCCCCCCCTCCTACACAATATTCCCAACCCAACCCCTTTACACACACACACACACACACGCACACGCACACATAAATACACACATGTACTTCACCCTATTTGCACTCGCCCGCCTTCATCCTGACAGTGTGACAGAAGCAGGTGGTTCACTCCCTCTTTGCCCTCTGGCCTTCTATGCTCTCGTCCTCAGTTGGCACATTTATGCAGGGACAAGGCGGGTTGTCGCCTTTAGCAAATACCAACACAGAGAGAGATCCCTGTTTCTTGGTGATCAGAGGTGGTCTTAGAATACTCAATAGCATATAGAGGTTGTTTCCTGTGTTCAGGTATAAAGTGTGCAAATACAACAAGTTTTACAATGATCAACAAACAGCTTCAAACACAAGAAAATGTGACAGGACTTAAAGCTCCAGTATAGAGTATCTTTTAGTGGTCATTAAACTCAATTAATTCTTTAAGTCCTCAAAATCATCTTTTAAAGGAAACCAGACAATTCGCCATGGCAGTGATTGTTGATGTCTGTAAATAGTGCCATAGGGTAGGTGAGAGCACATTGCAGAAACTGGCTTGGTTTACACTTTCACAAAAACCTACACTGTGTAAAGATATGAATTATGCAGGTTCAAGAAAAAAGTAAAAAAAAAATACAACAGAAAGTTTTTTTGAGGTGGATCTGTTTACAAAATATACAAAAACCAAGATGATTGTTATTCTGTGGTGGAGTAATGTCTTTAAATGCTGCTGCAGGGTAGATGTCAGTACACTGCAGAAACAGACTTTGTTTACATTTTGCACAGCGAAGATTAACGGTGAAAATTACATTCAACAGTTACCGATCTATAGAAGATATTTCATTCAAAAGCCCATCTTAAAAACTAACAGGACCAGATTTAGGAGGCAGTAATACAGGCTATTTTGACAACAGGGTGGGATAAAATCAGCACAGACTTAAAAGTTCCTCACAGGAGCCTCAGCTACTTACATACAAATATCTAAGGCTGCTTCTGATTTAACCCCTCTTACCCACCAGAAATGTTTGGTCAGTGGCGTTCTTAAAAAACTCGAAGCCTGCTATGGTTGTTTCCTGTAGTAAGTTTCAAAAAAGGACAAGAAACCAAAAGTTTTCCAGGGATATTAAAGCTCCTGTGCAAAGTTTTATCATAAAAGTGACAATATTTAGCTCTCAAAAGAAGCTTTTCATTGACATTTATATACATGCATATTCAAAATCAAATACAACTAACAATAATCAATCTAATTAGCTAAACACTGAACCAGAGCCACTTTAAGCTACACTTGAATGAAGTTACAAAGCATTTACTGGATGTTAAACTATATTTTATGCTTAAAAGGGAGTTTAACAGAAACAACAAAAGCCAATAAAGCCCAGTTTTTGTGGAAATATTGCTATGTTTCAGGTTGTCATGGCAGATTTTTCTCCATGTGCATACATTTTAATATTGTGAACTGGTTGACAGGCTGTACTGCGAGAGTAGGAGGGCCACCAGTTGCCCACCCCTGTTCTAAACAATTACATTTTGGATTACTAAAAAACAGCACCACATTTACAAGCATGTCAAACTAACTCTTTGTTTTTTGTTTTTTTAATTCAAGCCTGAAATCCCAATCAAATGCTCTGTTGTAATTGTAACAATGGCGCCCAACACCACCAACCACTGTAGTTCTGCTCAAATACTACCGAATGCTGATGAAATTCATTCAAACTTAGATGTAAAGAAAGGACATCGAATGAATGCTAGACACAAATAGATAGCATTAATATTGCTTCATAGGAATAGTGTAGTTTGGCAGTGTTTTAATATAAAAAACTGAGATTCAGTTTTTGCTGTGTCAGGTAATATTTATAATCATCCCTTCAAAGCATCAAGTAACCACATTCAGCTCGGAAACAGTGAGTGCCTGAGTGCTTTATCATGGAAAACACTTCTTACACAAAATCATGTGAAGCACTCTGTGTTCAGGAGACATTATTAATGCAAACCTCACTTTCAGGAGCTTTACCAAAAAGTATTAATTTGTTTTAAATGATTTCTCTATAACCTTTAAATACATTTAACAACCAGTAATAAAAATACCCTTATTTACGTGCACTTTCTCTTGTCATGTATCTTTCTTCTTCTACGTCTTTCTCACTTTGCTCCACTGCTTTTACTTGTGTGACAGAGGCAAGTGGCCAACTTCCTGCTCTTTGACCTTCAATAGTTTCCCTTTAGTAAGTAGACAGTGCAAACACACAAAACACACTTACACACCCACAGACACATATACATACACGTAGAGGAGGAGCCTAGGTTGCCCTGGGTGAACTGGGGCAGAGGTCCTGCAGAAAGGCCCTGGAGGGAAGTGAAGGTCCTTCGACTCAGGGACGGGAGTTATTTTAGCGGAGCCAAACATGACAAGCTGTTTGACTGACCCTACAGTGCCAACTATGCAAATCAGAAAGAAGGATGAGTGGTATATCATACAGCACATTACTCAGTTTGAAATGCTTTTATATACATGTTTGAGTTTTATAATCAGGACCCACACTGTTACTAAAGTGTTTTCTGTGGGGAGTACTGTTCTTCACCACATTTCACATGGCATCTGAGATATGAGTTTAAAAAAAAAGATAAATTAATCAATGCTCTCCATTAGCTCGAGGCGTCTTTGTACCAAGATTTTTACTTTCATGTTTTGACTTCACTGATATATTTCTGTCTGTGATTGATTGTGGTAATATTTTGTATATTTATGCATTTGCATCAACTTTACAGATTTCTGAGTCAGTGTACCACACATCCATTGCTCCATTGTAATGCAAAGTCCCTTTCTTATCACTGTGCTCTCTATGATCTGGTGGGTTGGACTTCATTATCAGATCAAGGACAAAAGCACTGGTATATCTTTGTCTAAAAAGTAATACTTTGTCAAGTACTTACTTAGTAAATAAACCTACAACACAAGTACTAAGTGTTGTAGGTTTATTTACTTTAGCTTTACTGGTTACCAGCTAAAATCATCTAATTTTATGCTCTTTACTGTAATCAAGTTTCAGCTGACCTTGCACAGCAGCTGGCTCAGCCTGATTCAATGTCTGTAATCCATCTGAGCCATCTTGCCAAGCTCCAGTCTACAATGACTGTCGGTGGCCCAAAGCAGGACGGCCCAACCAACGTCCTTCAGAGCAGGAAAAGGTGGAAGCTACAAGTGAGATGACAGTGGAAAGTGACAGTTTGTACAGAGAATAGCTGTGTGACTGAAGTAAACATTAGAGCACAGTGTTGGAAAGTAGAGGCCATATCAAGTTCTTGATAGGGGTGTGGTCAGATACAGCCTTTGAGGATTTACAGTAAAACTGTTTATGAGTAGGGTTGAAATAGGGGGGCTTATAGACATGCCAAAATCTAATATTTGAATGTACTTTTAGGCAAGAAAGTTTAAAAATATCTTCTGGTAGAAATATGGCACACAGACATGTTATGATGACAACATCCCACTTGGGACAAAAAGAAACCATGTAACTTTAGCACTACTGGGATAAGTAGTATTTCTAATGTTTTAGAAACTAAAGTTACTGAAAACTACAGTAATTATTTGTTACTGAAAAAAAAGTAGTAATATTACAGCAATGATGTTACAAGTTATTATCATCTCATGTACTGTCATATACAAAACAAACATGTCACTCATCACACTCCAGCTATTGTTCTCTGTGCACAACAAAGAAAGGCTTACTCAAATTACTTAGAACTTTAAGTACATTCTTACTTAAGTACTTCTTTACTTTTACTTCAGTAGAGTCAGGGTGTTTTTACTTGTACTGGAAAAGAACTTTGAAATGTGTCCCATGTACAGAGGCTGTTGACAATGGCATTGTATGCTCCAGGTTCAAGTCTAGCCTGTGGCTCCTTTCCAACATGCCATGCTCCAACTCTCTCCATACATTTTCAACACTATCCACTGTTATCCATTTCTATATAAAGTCTCGAAAGTCCCCAAAATGGATCATAGAAGAAAAAAATTACTTGAGAACATTTTCTTTGTACTCCCTCAAGCAGCGCAGTAAAAGTGAATGTCAAAAAAATGACAGGAATAAGTAGGCTGATTTGTGGCATCCCTCTTGCACACCCACTCCAGAAAACAATGTAGTTTTTAATCTTTTCAAGCTGTTTTCATTCTTTATTGGTGTTCATTTTTCACCAGGAGTCATAAAGCAAAAAGGACTGTAACAGTGTCTGCCACCTGCCTCTAAATCACCTTTTTATTCCAGAGGCTGTGAGCAGAAATAATTACAAAAAGTGCTACGAACAGCCATTCATTTGTCCACCTCTCTGCCCTTGGCTGCTTGACTATCTCTTTTCTGTACAATATATCTGAATTTGTCCCACAAAAAGGCCAGTGATATCTCCTTTTCAGCATTTAAAATAATATCAGATGAAAGAGTACTTCAAAATCCAGACCTGTGTCCCCTTATTATTTTTTAAATCGTGTTTTAGGCTCATGCACGCCTGTGTGTATGATTTGCATGTTTGTTTTGTGCCCTTATTTGTGTGTGTTAGAGGACCCCTGCTGATTAATGTCACTTCATATTGTAATGGAGCGTGCTGAACATGTTCTGATATCTGTAATGTGTTGCTAGACTCAGCTTGATTTTATTGCCGTGCACTAATAGGATATTGCCACGATCACAATTTGGATTAACTTCCATATCGCTGCAGTTAAACTGAGAGGTTTTTGTATGTGTGTGTGCACAATTTGATAGAGAGGAAGGGATGTCTATCAGGGTGGGCTGCTCTGCACCATTAATTTCACATCCAGCACCTCCTTCATAATGTTTGTCACCACAATAGTTTTCATTATGAGCACTTACAGATGCTGTTTTCACTTTATTGATGCTCTGTTTAAGGAGGAAACATCTTTGACCCCAGACAGACAGACACACAGACTATGAGAAGGATAGATAGATAGATAGATAGATAGATAGATAGATAGATAGATAGATAGATACTTCCGTGGGTTGATTCAGTGGTTGTGGAGGTTATACAGTAGTAGTCTTAATAGCCTTTAATGAACATAATTTTACTTCACTATTTCTTTATGATAGAAAAGGCATGACCTGCCTTATTGTGACTCTGAGCTAGAACCTGTTTTTGTCTTTGTAGGTTAGTTGGGTAATAATTCAATGTTATGACAGTCAGAGGCAGAGCAGGAGATCCTATTTTGCATTTCTACTGGATATCTATACAAATGTCTACTTTCTTTACACTTGTTTTTCTCATTATAATTTTACCATTATTTCAGCAACCTGAAGTCAGGCAGCAGAGAGTGAGTGTCAGTGTGACATACTGTTTTAAGGTTACTAAATATGTTGAAGCAGGCTATATAACCCAGGTCATTTATTTTTTTACTGGAGTGTACCCTCCTCTGCAGGCACCACTTCACCACTGTTTGACCCTGTGTTTAAAAAAAGGCTGCATTTGCTATGGGAGAAAACCAGAAAGTGCTTTCTTTCATGATTGGCTTGCCTCTTACACTCACACACAGATACACACACACACACACACACATCTAGGTATTAAAAAGCGGAGTAAAGAGGTCTGGCAGGCTTTTGTACGAACATTTTGTTGTCAGCAGGGAGCAGGGAACTCTATGCAGAGAAGGCTGCCCTTGCTCTGTGAGTCCTTTGTCTCCCTTCATCCCCAAGCTCCACCTCTCCCTCTGCAAGCCGTCCAATGGGAGAGCCTTCAGGTATTGACCTTATCGGGTGGAGGTCAAAGCCAGGTCAGGGATCTGTTGCTAGGCTACCATCAGATAAGTGGCTGGGGTGTGCAGCAGCGGGTAGCTCCGTCATTCAGGGCTTGTCATGTAATCTTGTTCATTTGCAGACAATTGTCTGGACGTCAGAAAGGCTATCTGGCCCATACTGTTGTAATGAAACACATTAAAATATTAAAACCGGCCATGCTGAGCATTGGCAGCTCCTCTTGGCACCAGCCTTTTTTTTACACTCATGCCAACTGTCATGCAGTAACATGAGCCCCTTAAATACGCTTGTGTGCTTGGCTGTGTTGTAATTTCAGAGCTGTCGAGGATACAGTCATTTGGATTTTTTATTTTGTCATGCTTAATTTTATGTTTTATCAAATAAATATCTTTTAATATGAGCAGTTTCCTACTAAGTGGTTGAACAGTTATAATCTTTGATAAAGTGGACCTAGAGAATAAAACTGTGAAATCATAATTTTGTCTATCATACAAACTTATTTTTAACTAGCTCTACACAGATTAACTAAAATAATTGAGGAAATAGTGCTGTTAGTGAATTAAAGGCATTAATTGTGGTCAATTACAGGCTTTGTGATGAATAAATCTTAATGCATGACATTAATAACATAAGAAGATTTCCATTACTCACAGACCTACTGCACAAACCAGTTTCTTGATGGCTGTTTTACAACTGTACTTTTTGATTATATTCCATGTTCCAGATATTTGAGATGATTAAATAATAAATGAGTAAAAGTCAGGGTGTTTTTTTATGTCTGCTGTGTACAACTCTGAACCAGTCACCAGCCATTCACAGGGCCACAGAGAGAAACAGACAACCATTCACCTTCAAACTCATACCCAAGGACAATTTGGAGCCACCAGTTAGCCTAATGAGCAAGTCTTTGGTCTGTGGGAGGATGCTGGAGTGCCCAGAGAGGATGGATGGAAAGATGAATCGAGGTTTAACACCATGTCGGCAACTAAGGCTATCTTCATGGCAAAAGCAAATTAGACAGACATTTTTTGATCCAGAATAAACAACTTATGAACGTATATAAAGTCTAGCCACTTTCAAAAACTCTAAAATTACTTCTGCTTTGACTCTGTTAAAAAGATCTTGTAGACCAGCTACTCTATGAAACCTTTCTCTTAGGGGGACAAGGTCTGCACAATCTAAAAGCATGTGTTTTATAGTCAAAGGACATTGACAACCTACACATTCAGGAGGAGGCACTCCTTTTAGTAAAAACAAGTGGGTCAGCCTCGAATGACCAATCCAACATCTAGTAAAGACCACTTGATCCTTGCGGTTTTTCAGCCATGTTGAAAGAGTGCCCAGAGAGAACCCATGCATGCACAGGGGAACATGCAAACTCCACACAGTTGAGACAGCTGCCATCATGAAAACACGTTTCCTCATAGGCTCACTTTCAGTGAACTTGTCTGTCTGTTAAAGGGAAGTCAAGCGCTGAGGTGGGTTTTACATACATAGTGCACTCTGCAGCACATTGCTCCAACTCCTGCATTACACTCCTCTCTACTCTACTCCACAGGAGATACCCACCAAGTGTTTTTGTTTTACAGAGAAATGCTTCAAGCATGTGTCTGTACAGAGCAGATCAACCAAAGCAGGAAGTCCAACATTAGATGCACTGAGGATCTGGTAAATCTTGAGAAATAAAATACCATGGACAGACTGCAATCTAAACTCTTCATTATATCAACATCACATTAAACCAGGAACCAAAAGGACTGCAAATCAACCTCAGACGCGAAAGATAGCACAAAGTTTGTATACTGTTTGTTTTTCCCAACCTGAACTTGTAATCTCTTGATTCGGTTGCTGTGGGCTGCACTGCGTCACCCTGGACTGTGCTCAAGCAGCAACTTCTGACACTTAAAAACTGCGCTAATCTGGGAGAGCTGAAAAATGCAGTTTCTTGGGTGTCCACTTGAGGCTGGCTGCAGAAGCGCTGAAAGTTGCATTAAACTAAATGGTTTAAGGAAATGACTGATGTTACTACAAGCCTGCTCAGTCTCCATAAGTCGTGTTTCAACTCAGCCTCTTTGTCTGTTAGTGGGTTGATTCACAATTAAGATGAGAAGGCGTTTAGAGTATCATGCTGACTTTGTCCTATTCTACCTGCAGTCTATGGTTATGCTGCTCCTGGCTGCTCTGAGACCACACCTGGACTTAGCCGACCAGGGCGCTCTGCATCAAATGAAACAGAATTGTTCCGTAAACAGAATGACGGACAGTGTATTTAGGAGCCCCCCGACTAACAGCTTTAGTGTGCTTGCTTGAAGTCATATCAGCCATGTCCTATATTGGTGCAGCAGGTAGTGCTGGTAGCTCACAGCAAGAAAGTTGCATGTTTTCCCCATGTGTATGTGTGTGTTTGTTAGGCTTCTTTGATTCAGATTGTGCTTTTTGCTGGTTAGTTCTTTTTGTGCTTAAGCTCTTGCTCTTTTGTTTTGCCATCTGTATGTTTCTGTCTGCCTGTCAAAGCACTTTGCAAACCTTTGTTTTTAAAAGTGCTACACAAAGAAAGTTATTATCAGTCTGGGCTGATCTGTTTTTTTTTTTCCAGTGACAAATGACAGCTATTTCATTTCTTCTTACCTTTGAATGAATTTCTTCCACATCCGTTGAGCTCTCACAGGGAAACAACTGTCCTGGAGTTACATGATTCGGGTAGAGTCCGATATATTTACAGCTATGCCCAGAGCACAGGTGGGCAAGCGCATGAGCACAAGGTTTGAAAGAAAATTTATCTCAGGCTGCACTTTTTCATTCACCACAGTGGTGACAGAGACAAAGAGTCTGTGTGTAAAGTCTGTGCAGTCAAACTACACCAACAGATACGCCAGGATTTGGTCATCCTTTCAAAATAAAACACCACATGATCTTGGTCTTAGAAAAGGGTTATGGAATTAATCTTTTTTTTTTCTCTGGCCTTGTATCAAATGATCTACAGGGCCAGTGGCTGTGGACCTCTGATGTAGATAATGAATTAATGGATGTACTGTGAGTTCTGTGTTTCTGCACACAGTCCCAAGTGGACACTCATGGAAGTGCAGTTTATGGAACTTTTGCATTGGCTTCAGTTTCAACAGCATTACTTTAAAGTTTTTTCTTCAAATGCAGAAATACATCTCTGTGGTTTTAGTTACCTGTAGATGTATATGTATATTTTTAATAAACATATATGCATACATAAATGGATGGATTTATTGTTGACTCATGACTCATTTGGGGTACATGTATGGCATGTTGTTGTTTTCTAACCTACAACCTTTAAATAGAGCACAAAGAGAGCTACAGCAGTCTGTTTAAAGAGGAGAGGGAGGGGGAGAAAAAGAGGAGAGGGAGGGAGGGAGGGAGAAAAAGAGAAAAAGAGAGAGATAGTTGTTGCATCTTCACACAAACATGGTCTGTTCTCCCACTCTGCCATTCCACCACCTGGACCGAGCTATGTGGGAGACTGCACCAAGCACACAGTGATGAACGACACCAAACAGGATGATTTCTGTTCACACCGCGGGTCATGTGGAGCAAGACGGCTTGACACAGCATCTGTGTCATATCACAGGTTCTTCTTCCACGACACCTGCATTTTGTCAATGTCACCCACTCAGCCAGTCAGGTTAAACACCCGGGCTGCGGGGGTGGGGGGATCGGGGGGTTGGCCTTCAGGAGGCCACGCAGAGGAGCAAGACCTCGGACAGTTAGACATAAAGAGACCTAGATAAGGCACGTGGCAATTTGTCCATGCCAGTCCGTGTACTGTACTGTAGCTCCAACATGGGATCTCGTCTGTTAGATTGGCGCATTGTGAAAAGAGGTTCTCAGTGTCTGGGCGCTTGCCAGCTGACATTCCACGGAGACAAATTGAGAGAGAGGCTCCGGCAGATTTATCGGGCCATTGGCTCGCCTCAGGAATTCTCTTGTAACATGGCACTCCTGTGAAAGGGATAAAGAAATTAGTGTAAAACAGCCCCCCCGTACCCACCCTCCACGCCCTCCCCTCTCCTACAGCCCCTGTTTAGATATCACACACACACACTTCCTTATTTTATATAAACGTGGTCGAAAACACAAGATGGATGGGTCTGAGCTTCTTGTTTCTATGAATATTCACGAGGGTGGGCTAGAGAGCGGGTGCTGTATTCTGGCTGTTGAGTCACAGGTCCTCAGTGGCAGGAAGCACTGCTGGTCAAATGACAGAGAGAGAGAAGGAGAGAGAGACACGGAGGAGAGAGAGCGAGAGGGAGAGATATGCGTGTGTGTGGGATTTGAAAGGAACTGCTCCTGGCTGTCTTGGATATTTATGCCTTTCTAAAGCAGTGAGGTGTTGGAGAGAGAAGCCAGTTATGTTCTTAATGCTACAGTGAGAACAGGAAGCTTTCTCTGCACCGCACTGACTGTGAAAGTGAAGGCATGTCTTCACCTCTGACCTGTTGATCAATGGACTAATTTCAATTGACCCGTCTTGCCTGGTCTCCTAACACAGGGGTGTGTTCAGACTTTTTTGGGATGGCCCATCTGCGGCACTGACTTACAGTGAGAGGGAGTGGTATCGGGCAGAGCTATAGGGAGCAAGCTGGCTTAGCCAAAAGCTAGGAGGGTTCATACTCATAATCTCTGGTAATGAATATGGACCCTCAAGGAAGACAAACTTTTACATAACAGTCAAATTTACATTAAAGGCATGTGCTTTACTCAAACAGATACTAAAGCAACTGCATACAAAGACAAATAGACAGAGTGGGAGGACCAGAATGAGATTAAGATGCCAAATTAATTCATATTATCCATAGCATGATGTTCGAAACAGTAAAAAATAGCATGAAAAAAGGTGCAAATGTGATAATCACTATGTCTATTAATTTCTTTTTTTTTTTTAAATACAAAGTTTAGCTAATCTGACACACCAGAAACTTCAGTATATACTACACAGGATATAGTTGGCTATTTCTGGGGAGGGCAGACCCTTTCAAATATCTGGAAGGTGACTGGACAATCATCCTGTCAATTACATTCATAATGGGCCTGTCAGATGTTGTAATAGGCAGGCACTGCAGCCAAGGATTAAAGTATGTAACACAAGCAAGTACATAGCACAAACTCAGCCAAGAGTAAAAATAACTTTTTTAAGAATAGTATTCAGTTTTGTTCTCATGTTAAGGATTTTAGTTCTTTGCCTTCAGAGGACACTGATTGGGCAGTGCATCTGCAGACTGAGCTCAGTCTTCAAGCTTCAGGCTTTGCAACATGGATTGCCTGATTACAAACATTGAATCATGCAGATTCAGCTGCACTGCAAGGTAAAAGTTTAGCAGAAAACCAGAGGAAGAGCCCCAGAACTTCCCAATTGCCAGTCCTGAACTTAATAACTGTCCCAGAAACAAATAAAAAATGAATGCATTGAGCATCTTTATCTTTAAAAGGCACACTGGAAATATTATTACATCTTAAATGCAGGCCTGGGATACATTGATGGCGAGGTCAATCAGCCCAGTCACAAAAAAGATTTTTAATTTTGGTGATTCTGCAAACATGAACAGTGGATTTCTGTCTCCAGTCAACCACGCTCACAGTCTTGAACACATCCTTAGAATGACATGTTTAATTAAAAACTTAGGGTTGTTATCAGTGTGTTGAGGGACAACTCTTGCTATGCTATCATCAATGTCATGTTTTGTTATTGCTTTGATTGAGAGCCCCCTGATGGTTTAATTTACAAACTGCATTTCTAATCTTGCATCATACAAATTTTCAGTGGAACATAATTTGAGTAGGACATTTCTGTAAAAAGATTTGTGGGATATCAGGCGTGATTACTGTAATTTTTCAGCAGGTTAACTCTTTTTTATATTGGGGAGATTCAAAGCAGTTGGACTTATACAGTAGTGTGTGTTAAAGCTTTTAGAATATAAACACGGTTTGATTTTGGCTTTTTGGAAACCTTTTTATAACATTTGCATTGATTTTTCTGGACAAAGCAAGGGTTTATTAGGCTTTAATAATGATCTGAAAGATTCAAGGCTATTGAGAAAATATTTGTAGCTTAAACCCTGTAAGCCATCCCCTAGGTGGCATTACTTTGACCGCACACACAGGAATTAATTCTAATTCTAACATTGCAGATTTAAAACAAAAATGAAAATGTTACTTATTTGAGTGGCAGTTTGTTGGCCCTTTTAGCTGAATTTGTTGAGTACTCTGGTAGAAGGTGCACTGTACGTCTGTTGTTCTTTGCTAATTTTGATGGTTTAATTCTATTCTAAATAGCCGATCACTCGTCTAGATTTTGGGAGGGCATGGGGTTAGATTTTAACAGGGCCAAAACCACCCTTGACCACCCCTCTGGGCACACCCCTGTAAAAATATCTAAAGAATAAGATCTCCCTCTTAAGTCTTCATTTGAAATATTCATCCTACCATACATTATAACCATCATAAAATAATAAGGATTAATTATTAATTACTGGTATAAGCTGTTGGAAAGATGCTCTTCCTGGTTTTGCATACAATAGCAGCCTAATGCCATCCCCCATATCATCTGTCAGCATCTAGAGGTTATCTGCCAAGTTGATGAACAGAGAGATTGGCTATGAAACACAAGGTGTGACAGTATGGCAATATGTTATAGCATGCAGGCAGAGCTCATCAGGAAAGAGAGGACGAGCGGCTTTGTTCCAAATGTCACGATGCATATTTATGGGTGCACTGGAGTGGCTCCTTGTATAAGCACCATTCACCATCTATCAAGCCAAACCACTACAGTGTCTCTCTGACAACTCGCTCAGATAGTGTTGTGTGACAAAGTGATCAAACTGGGCGATCTGCTCATGGCTCCAGCCAAATTTTTCTTGTGAAATTGACTGTCGAAATGACAGTCAAGACAATAGGCCATGCTGAGTTTAACAAAAGTGTACTTATTTGTTAGTGTGGGCACAATTATTTTTTTGACAGGATGCTTCTAGGCAAAGCTGTCCACACAAGCTTGTCATGTTGTTAAAAAAAAAGTGTATTTTTAAGTTCCTAAATTGCTCTTTTTTCCATCCTTTATGCAACAGAAAGGAAGTGGATGTTATGGCTGGCTATAAAATGAACCCCCTCCCTGGCTCGGATTGAGATATTGAAAGGAAGTGAGAGAGGATAAGGTGACACGGGAGGTGTCAAACAGAAAGACCGACAGACAGCCAGATACGAGCAGAGCCCTCAGCATAAGCTCCACTGAGCTCCCTTTCCCCCTAAGGAGGATCTCAGGAGAGTTATGTGCTGCGCCTGGGCCATATAGCACAGGATGGGCAGTCTGACTGTCTGTCTGCTGTGCTGCCTCTTGGGGAAAGAACATGGCTCCAGGGCTGCAGCTGATTTGAGACGGGCCCAGTACTATACCCTGGGGGACGCCAGCCAGGGAGATTTGGTTCTCTGAAGCTCTCTCTTTTTAGGCTTTTGCAAGCGGTGAAGCTTGTTGGCTGTGGAGAGACAGAACAAGAGGAAAAGCTTTCATCTTGACTGTGAGCAGCTCAGTGGATTTCCTCCAAATTACAGGGAGTGATTACATCCCACCCCAAATGCCTCACGCCACCCCTCTGTCTCAGAGTGGGGCCCCTAGGCTGCCAACCACTGTCAACTGTAAGCACTCACAGCTCAGTCATTAAGTGGAAGTTGAGCAATGTGTCATTGCCTCAGAAAAAATACGGGGTAAAACCCAAAGAGCCGAGACACTTGTTGTTCCTTGTGGCTGATTTAAGACCGCTACCCCCTTTACATCCTTTAGTGTTCAACTACACACAAGGCATGGGCACTGCCAGGAATTGTAAGGGCTCATAAACAGATATCAAATTAGGCCCTGTCAGTGCAGGCTAAACTACTCCTGAACTATCACCACAGCTTCATTTTAAAGCTTAAGCAACGATAGCATGATTTCAATAGACAACTTTATTTCACCAAAGCTTATCTCTTAAAGCCCCCTGAACACTCTTCTCACTCCCGACATGATGGGAAATACCCAACAGAATGTGAGATGCACATCAGAGAGACACAAAAGGATGTTTCCAGTTGCCACTAGAGCACTATAACTTATATTAAATACAACCAAATAAATTTGTTCAAGTCCCCCTCTTGTCATCAGCAAAAAGTTTGGGTCAGATCTGATGATGTTCTGTTGGCACAAAAACTACTTTCTGTTTTGTTGTTGAAAAAAAATGCAAAGTTTAGCGTTCATCACAGGGAATGCCTTTGAGCTTTCTACAACATTTTGATCATTTTTTATCATCCAGGTCTCCTCTATATGTAAACCAAAATTGGTCTGGGTTGAATAATTGTCCTGGGAGAAGTTTATTTTAGAAGGTTTCCTGAAAATTGCTTCATAATGACAATGTTCCTGTTGGGATTTCACTTTGATGATAGAGGCTTTTTTATAAGTCACAGTGTGCTGGAAGTGTGCTCTAAATATCGTGTGAAATTGTTTTTGGGGGGCTGTACTTCTAAATTGCTTGAGGGCACTATTGAGGCAATTTCCCATGTACTGACTGGAAACCCATAACATATCAACACTTTCCCAAAGCTTAAGAATATTGACAACTTTCATGATTTTTGAGCATGGTAAGACCCTCAAAAGTCTGATGTAACACACATAATAATTTTAACGAAAAGGAAAGGAAATGACACAAGGCCTTTCCTTTGAGGTGCTCTGGCCATAATTTCAAAAGAATTGTTGAAGTTCAACTTTTATAGGAAATGAGTAAAAACTAAAGCCTGGAAAGTTTTTTTCCTACACTAATGAGGTTGCAATTTTTATGTTTTATGTTTGTTTGTTTGTTTGTCTGGCTGTGAGCAAGATAACTCAAATAGTTCCTGACAGTCTTTGATGAAATTTTAAGGGAATGCTGGTCATGGTAATTGGGATCAATGATTAGATTTTGGTGGTGATCTGAAAATGGATATGGATCCAGGTACTTTTTAAAGATTTATTGTAACTGTCTGATGGCGCAGTTTTCCACATTTCTTACAAAAATTCTGCTAACAGAGGATGCCATCACTGCCCTTCACTCACTGTTTGTTGATTTCAGCTCAGCATTCAACACAATCTCCCCCATTAAGCTGACTGGAAAACTGAACACTCTGGGCATCAGCACCACTCTCTGCAACTGGTTACTGGACTCCCTCACAAACAGACTCCAGTCAGTTCAGATTGCCAGTCTCTCCTCCTCCTCTCTAGTGCTCAACACCAGGCCCCCAGGGCTGTGTGCTCAGCCCCCTCCTGTTCACGCTGTACACCCATGACTGCAACCCTGACATGGAGAGAACTCTATTGTGAAGCTTGCGGATGACACCACAATCATCAGCCGGATTTCCAACAATTAGAGACTTCATATTGGGAAGGAATCAACCATCTTGCGGAATGGTGCACGGAAAACAACTTATTGCTCAACATCAGTAAAACCAAAGAACTGATAGTTGATTTGTATAAAAAAGGAGCCAAAGACACTCAACCCTGTCTTCATCAGTGGAGCTGAGGTGGAGCAAGTGGGCAGTTTTAAATTCCTGGGAATCAGCAGAACAGAGAACCTGTCATGGACTTCACATGTCTGTGCCTGTTAAAAAGCTCAGAAACAGCTGTATTTCTTAAGGAAACTAAAGAAAGCAAAATCCCTGTGCCAAGTTCTTGTCAACTTTTACAAAAGGAACGATTGAAAGCGTCCTGACTGGAAACATCATGAACTGGCATGGGATGTGCACAGCTTAGGACAGGAAGACTTTGCAAAGAGTGACTAAAACTGCTCAAAACATCATCGAACCCATCTGCCGAGCATCTGCGGTATCAGGGAGGTGAGGTGCCTTTGCAGAACCAAGAGGATACTAGAGGACAACACCCACCCCAGCCACAGCCTGTTTAACCTGCTGCCATCAGGCAAAAGATACAGAAGGATCTGCTGCTGTACCACCAGCCTGCAGAGCAGCTTCTTCTCTCAGGCTGTGAGGTTGTTTAATGCACCATCCGCACTCCTCCATGTCTAATGGTTTTGTTTTGTTTTTGTTTTGTTTTGGAGCCACAATTTAATTTCATTGTGCAACCTGTTGCACAACGACAAACAAACTTCCATTTGTCCTTGTATAATAGAAATTCTTTGGCAGAAGCTTGTGCTCTAGGAGTGCTTCTAGTTTACATACCGTCATCAAGATTCAATGGTCCCCTTGAAATCATGGTCTTTTGGCCCTTTCAAAGATTTCAAAATCTCACAGAAAATAACATATTAAACTGTATAACTTGTAACAGTCTACTATCGTTAATATGGCCATTTCAGGATGTTTAACAGATATTCAGGTGAAGTCTATGAGCATAAAAAGTATCCTCTGTAAGGGCATCCTTTTGAGCTCAAGCGTTTATTTAATGGTAACATTTTTAATGAAAAACTTTTGTGGCATCACTGAACAACTTACATTAAATTTAATTTCAAATTCAGCTGCATTGATTTCATTAGTTGAGGTTAGCAACATGAAGGCTGTCTTTGAATGGGACTTTTTTTGTAATAAATAGAGTTAATTTCAGGGACAACCGTCAGTCATTAGTCCTTAGCTTCTCTATTTTTCCCTCATAATATGCCCCCTGAGAAGATGACATGAGACTCAAAGCTTTATGGATGCATAGTGAATGAAGGTAAAGGTCTGACCACCTGTTATAGTGAGCATAGCCATGGGCATGAGGAGGTCACAAGATTTCCAACAAGTCGGCCTTTCAAAAACAACCCTCAGTGCCACAAAGGCAACAGATCTAAGCATCAAGCCATGCAGCTCAGGCCCCCTTTTAGATGGGAGAAAGCTTTCCCATCATTTCCGAGCTATTACTTCCATACAGTTAGGGATTACATAGAAGCAAGAAGAGGGACGCGCTGTCTACCAATCTGTTTTTTATTTGAAAACTCCCCCAAGCTTTTCCATTATCTTCTCCATATCAAGCTTGACCCAAAGAGAAAACCTGGCTTCACAGGGGTCAATGCAGTCTAGACTTTCTCCTCGTCCTCCACAGTCGACCCCCACCTCCGCCCTCCATCCTGCATATTGCTTTAGGACACAAGAGGGATGTGTGCCTGCCCTCCCTCCCCACTCACCTCCAGCCTCTGCCTCCTCCGTTGGTCCAGTCCCCTTATTTCCCACCTACAATAGCATCTCCCGTCACCATAATCTTTCTATTTCACTGGCCCGCCCCTCGGGGTTAAAGGGTCTGCAGATGGAGAGGGGATTTGTCTCTCAACTGACAGCACTGCTCTTGTGCTTTCTGGCTGACCACTCTTACACTGAACAGTCAGAGGACTTCTGGAGGGAATGTCACTCATTTTGGTGCAGACGTCATGTTATTGGTTTTAAAGTTAAACAAATTTGACCTGACTTATTTGTAAAAGAGACCGACATACAGCAACAAGTGTCCTATAAAATTTGGCCTGTCGATTTATCGACATAACACTTTGCTTATACTGTCAGATAAAGATTCAATTCAAGATAGTGTAAACTAGTAATTCCCAATAAAATAAAAGATATACTACAAATACTTTGGGAAACTGTAAAATCTGGAATAATTCAAATAAAGGCAGTCGTTATATACCAGTATGGACAATAAATGTCTTTTTAAATAAATGCAATGATCATACTGAGGTAAATATATTCAAAGTGTAATCATGTGACCATTTACTATCTGCTAATGGGAGATTGTTCAATGCAGCAATGAAAGTGCCCACCCTATGTGCAGTAATGTGTGAGCTCATAATGCTTTCTCTCCTCTGTAAGTTTTATGTCTGTAAACAATAACAACACGTAAGTGTGTTTGCTGTGGAAAGAATTGTTGTTCATCTTGGAGCCTTTACATGAACTATTTGCTGTAATATATCAACCCAGATCTGACTGATCCACAGCTGGAGAAATTATATATTTGTTTAAACTGATATATCATCAACTAAGATGAGAGGTCCACAAACTCACAAGATTAATCTGTAACTAGGAAAATGCTTTTATTTTGATAACAAGAGAATAACCAAAACAGGAAATTGTGTGTTTTCACACAACAGCTTAACAAAACACCTAACTGAAGTCAGAAACTGATGGAAACATATCTGCGTTATTTTTTTTTTTAAAACAGGCACAAGTTGTCTGGTTCTAGCTTTTGAGAATGAAATATTAAATACACAAGCTCTTTTAGTGTTGTAAAGACATAATTACAGCAGAGAGAAAAAGCAAAATAAATGAATAACTAGATGAATAAAAACCACAGTGTGTTGTGACATTTAGGTCACATCACTCCGCATGATCATTTAATAGATTTTGTCATTATCACTTCGTAGTTGTCATTATTCTAATACAATTTTCATACAGTTCTGGTTGCAGGCAGTCTCCCCACCTACCTATGCATCATTTTAAGAGTATTTTGCCAAAGTAGAGACAAAATTAAGGCTGTATATAAATAGATATATAACATTTTTTTAAAACTTTCTTTAATACCACACTTATTTTATCATCCTAATATATTTCTGCCATGATAATCATGAGGTGAAACTCCAATATCGTGACAGCCTGAGAGCAAATTGACAGAAAACTCGTCAATGGCAGGGAAAGAGTCAAACATCTATGGTTTCTACAGGCTTACAAAGAAAAGCACTTCATGATGGTGGACACTGGGAGGCTCTTCTAACGATCAGCCGTACCACTTATCCCTGCCTGTGTTGTGGGGGGCTTGAGATCATCCCAGATGACATTGAGCAAGAGGCAGGGTACGCTCTGAATGAATCGCCAGTCGATCACAGGGCCACATAGAGAGACAGACAACCATCCACACTCACACTTACACCCAAGGGCAATTTAGAGTCACCAATTAACATACCGAGCATGTTTTTGGTCTGTAGGAGGAAACCAGTTTGCCCAGAGAAAACCAATGCAGGCACAGGGAGAATATTCAAACTCCACACAGGAAGAACCTGGTTGACACAGGGAGTGAACCATTAACCTTCCTGCTGTGCTACTGTGCTGCCCTGGGAGACATTTGTCTGTATATTTATGGATGTACGCACACCAACCCCAAACATCAGTGGGAACAAGGTGCTAGTCATAACAATGTGAAGGCTGGAGAATGTGAGGCTACTGACATTTAATGTGCTGTGTTGACAGTGTTAGTCCCCATTAATCCCCATTCCAGCTGTATTATAAGTTTTCACAGTTCAATTTTATGTGAGTAACAAAAAGCATGTTTACTCTAAGGGTCCTGGACACTCAGATCTCTTCATAATTTCTCAGTGTAAACTTACAGTGGCCAAGACACGAATTTAACATCAGCATTCAAAACCATTACGGACATGCACAGTGTAGCCTTGGCTATAACTTAACGTTTTATTTAACAATGAATAAATAACAAACTTTATGAGACGGGAAAAAAGGTCACATTATCATTACATTATTTCTTCTATTGTATGAAGTAATGAATTTATGGGTAGTCATTTTGTGCATTCAGGGACAGATCTGCATAATGAATTCGTCTCATTTCAAATAGTGAAAAACAACTTTCTCTTATGACGAAGGCCATGCATTACGATAACAAAGGACAAGTAAATGTAAGTGCACAGAGGTCACTTTTGAAGGCAACAGAAATAAACTGTGAGTTTTTTTTTTTCCAAATTTCCTTCAAAGGAACATGGACGAAGGGACCAGGGGACGAGAGGAAAAAAATATCTTCATTGAATATTCATTAACCGGTGCCTAGGTGTATACATGGCTCTTAACCACTCTTGTTTATGACTTAAGGACTTGTAGTACTGACCTTAGTTTAACACAGCAGCAGATACCAAATTAACCTCTAGCCTCCACAGGGCTAGCCATGCCCTGCTAACAAGCAACCTGTCTAGACACACAAGAAGTACTCTATGATTCCTCCTCACAATCCCCCTCTCTCTCTCCGCATCCCTACCTCGCTCTCTCCTGCTCTCCACCTCTCCGTCTCTGTTAACACGTACTGGCACATCCTCCCACCCTCCCCTCTCTCCTCTATCTCTCACCTCTCCATTTCATCCCTATTTCCCCCCTACACCATTTTTCATGTACCTCCCAAGCTGTGCAGTGTTTGGGTCATGCTCCCAGCAACCGGAGTTTTATCAGATGGTAGACTTTCTCTTATCCTTCACAACCTTAGCCCGGCCATAGTGCAATAAAATGATGAAAAGGTCTGAAACCTCCAGGAGCTTAATTTCAATTACACTCAAAGAAATAGGAACCATGCAGTGTATACGGGGAAAAACATCATAAAACAGTGGTCCTCAGGTGGTCTAGCTGTAGAGCCGAACAACATCTACTTGATGGGATTCTATGGCTAAATGTTTTTGAACATTCTCAGCCATTTAAATGTTTCTCATAATAAATGCAGTTTGGACTGTACATGGATCAATGAATATATGACTGAACAAAAGACAGGACAGAACAATCAATGCTCAAGCAGTATGTTAACCCAGAGGACACTTGGAGGACACCCATGCATACCTATAACTTTGCTCCATTTCTTGTGAAAATATGTATTTGGCTGTTTTCTTGAAATCCAGTGAAACTGATACATCATCAAGCAGAACCAGCATTGTTATTTCATAACAACCTAACTAATGGCAAGATATCGAGAAAACAACAAGATTAAAACATTATCAGAGCAAAATTAAGTAAAATAAATGAGATTTTATCTTCTTTTGTCACCTTTTTTCTGGAAACATGTTAATATTGGTCTATTGTGTTGAAATTGTAATTCTAATTTAATTAAATTAATCTAATCAATCTTCATTTGTATCGCATCAGTTTATAAAAAATGTTATCTCAAGACTCTTCACAAAAGACCATACTCTTCATTTGTTTGATTTCTTAATTTATATTATTACAATAGATCAGTGATTATTTATTACAGTTAAAATGTATATATTTTTAATCAAGCCAGATGAAACATGAATCTGCCATGACAATAGCACCTGGCAAAATTGAGCAAAAGTTACAATGGCATAAAAAACCCTTCTGATAAGAAGTAACAACATCAATGTACCTAAGCTGCAAACTAAGCTAACTCATGCTTTTATTTACTTGACAAACTTTACGCATCTTTAAAATAAAGTTTAAAGCTGCAGTACGTAATTTGATGTGACTGAAGTGGAATTAACTCCACTTCTACAACATCTCATTAAAAAAACCCTTCCAATCCTGGTATGATACATCCTGAAATTGTATGGAGTTGCCAAGAATGATTAAGTTGATTTATCAATAATCCAAACATATTTTGTGACATCAGCAAACTGCCTTACTATAGCAGCTCATTTATCTTACAGTCTTACTAAAGACATTCGGAATTGCTTTCATTCATGATTGCAAATCAAACATCCAGCCTGTGCTGCACATGTGGTGACCAAATGTCCAACAGCAGCTAATTTATGTCAACACTTTTAAAGTTCGCAAAGGTCACCAGAGATTTGCTGTGAAAAAAGTGTGCACAGTTGAAGAACACAGTAACACAACACTTGCATGGACACTGTTGCACATACAGTACAGTATGTTAGCTCTCTGATACTCTCCAATTTCATTAGCTCTTGTCATTCTTCCTTGTTACTATTTAATGACAACAACAAAACAGTTATCATAACTCTTATGGGTGATACACACTGCATCCAAAGAATAGTTATGAACAGATTTTTTTTTTTATCATCTGATCCCCAAACTAATATAGTGTTAAGAACCATTATAGGTTGTTTATGATTATTTCAGCTTTGTTATTATTTTAGCGCAGTTTTTTTCCCCAGGACCTTCTCTTTGACTCTGTATTTACAATATCAGTTAAAAGGTCCAAACTCTGAGTAAATTTTTAAAAAGTATAATAACATTGATCTCAATTGGCTTGTGTACCTTAAAGTATTATAACAAGAAACAGAGGCGACTTTATGGTGCAAAGTTTAGGGCTAAGCTCCTTTTACATGACATGTATACCCTCTTGCAGGCATTAAATCCCCTTTCTAAATGTCCAATTTTACCAAACAATATGATTTTCCCCTTTATTTTTATTAACAAGAATAACAGTAACATATTGTACCTTGTGTTTAACATCACAATGACCTATATATGCTGTCATTGTAAACTAATTCAATTTGATAGGTTTTAACACATTAAATTGAATAAGTTAACAACGGTTTAACAAATACCGTGTAAGAGGAAATTCTACGTATGGGTGAACCACATTTTAATGCAAGTAGGCTATTTAAAGGTTTGGACTGTGGAACTTTTAGATAAAGGTTTCCTCTCATGAACTGTGTGTAAACTGATTTTTTTTATTAAAGTAAAGCAAAAATGTATTAACATTTTGTTTATACTTAACATAATAAAACATGATTGTTGGGAAAAAGACATTTCCAAATTTCCCATCTGGTTTTAAAAGTCTAGAAAGATGTAAGTACCCTCTTATTAATTAAGAATTAAATTATTTTATTTATTTATTGCACATAGTTAAAAGAGAGGTCAAAGAAAACAGTGAATAGGATTAGTTTACATGTGCAGGTGAGGTAGAAACCCAATTTGTAAACCTAAACTTAAGAATAAAACGGATAAAAATTAGCAGAAAAACCCATTAAATCCTAGAAATCAAAGAAAAACAAAAAAACAAAAATCAAATACCATACATTTTACCAAAATGAGAGACAATGCCAACACAGAAACATAATATAACAAAAGAAATGTGGTACATAAACTGGATTTTGTCAAGCAAAATTGAAATATGATCATTACACACAGATCATCATGAACAAACAGTCTTTGACATCAAAACATGTTTTAGCCTCAATCTGTAGCTGGCCCGGGACAGAGACTGACAGTAAATATAAATATTAGTTCCATAATTGAACTCCGTGGAATTTTATTGAACTTGAATATTCAAGAGGTGCGAAAATATAATAAAGTGGGGGTTTAGCTCACTTGAATGTGGTCTAAAGTCGATAATCTCAAACTTAAAGTCATAAACGCAGATTTGTCTTTGTTAGTGGATCTAATTTCGTTGTCGAGACTTTTGTCCTTCCTCAGCCGCCGTACAGTGCCGTCTCCTGATTGGTCAATCTGCGCTCCAGCACACAATCGTTAGGAAGACGTGTATCTGGTAAGTGAAATGCTTGTATATGCCTCATTTTTATTGAAAAATTGTGAGAAAAATGTGATTTCAGTCTACGTTTTGTTGATTTAAATGTCCGTTGTCGTGTCTGTTTTGGTAATGACGGCTTCGTGTCTCCATCAGCGGAGCCTCATTCACTCCAGAGTTAGCTGTTAGCCGATATGCTACGCTAATTGGCTAGCCGCTGACCAACAACATCAGCTGTCTGTTGTCTACTTTATTGTGTTACCTACATTATTCAGCATTTTACTTGTTGTTGTTTGTTAAGCTTAATACAGAAAACGTTAAATTAACCATGCGTTACTCGAATTAAGGCTCACATTACGCGGTTTACGTATGCTATCATGCATGCTACTGCTATTATGCTAGTCAGGTGCTAATGAAGCTTGATGAAGAAGCTGTGGTCATAACACCGCCAGTTTTCTCTTCTGCTTCTGTCTTATCTCAGGAAAGATGAGTCTGAGAAAACAAACGCCAAGTGACTTCCTGAAGCAGATCATCGGCAGGCCTGTGGTCGTCAAACTGAACTCTGGGGTCGATTATAGAGGTAACTAAATCAGCATGATAACTTGATAAATGAAGAACTTCTTCATAGTCATAACACTTCACATGTTTGTTTGTCTGCAGGTGTCCTGGCCTGTCTCGATGGATACATGAACATCGCCATTGAGCAGACAGAAGAGTATGTCAATGGACAACTGAAGAACAAGTATGGAGATGCGTTTTTAAGAGGAAATAATGGTGAGCCTTCATATGAACCAGAATTGACATTAATTGCAAAGTTTATTTAAGCATACGAGGAATTTGACTGATTTCATTGATGCAAACGACAACAAATATACAGTAAAAATTAAAATGTAAAGAGGAATAAAATACAAATAAAAACAGCTAGAAAACAGTACAGATAGAATCAGGTAAGACAGTAAAAGCAATTTAAAAACATGTAGGATAGTGCAGGTCTCTCAGAAGGAATGCACAGATACCACTATTTCATACCAGATACATGTACACAGAATGATAAACAGTTCAAGTATGAAATATTGTAATACAGCCACTGCTTCTGAAATCTCAATAAGATTTTAAGTTTTATGTCGTCAGATGTTCCCACCCATCCTCTTCACAACTTATCAAATCAGACATCGTTTAAACTTCATCCTCCTGCTTAAAAAAGTAAATTATTGGGTTAGTTTGATGTGCTTGATTATAAGTACTTAGATTCAGTATCAAAGAGTGTGTCCCCAGTTTCAGTCACAGTTGTGTATATACAAGAAAGATCTTTTCCAAGCTTACTCAAGGGACCTATTTGGATCAAGCTCTATCTCAGGAAAGTTCAGACGTTTCATACAAAATGAATTAAAAACAAATTGCAGTTCCTAGGTGTTACATATTAATTTATTCAGACCCAAAGGAAATAATCAAGTGTTTAGACCAGTCTTTTACATCAAAGAAAATGTAAATTTCTAAGTTTAAAGCATGACTTGCAGGTTTGTTAAGATTTTTTTGTTGTTGTCTTTTCCCCCACTGAAACAATTAATTGACCCCTCAAGTCAGTTAAGGTTTAAATGTCAAGTTTTTAGGTATCTGCAAGATCTGGTGAGGAGACACATTAACGGTTAAACAAGTTTTTATTTGTTTCCAGTTAGCTTAACAATGGCACAACATATTGATCAGTAATATAGTGGCACAGAAACAAAACAAGACTAAGGCAAGATTCAGATAACTCAACCTTGAGAGATGCATCTAAAAATAACTTATATTTTATAGTATGAAAATATTCCACAAACCTTCCCTATTGTTATGTTGTATGGTGGCAAAATCTGCTGTCAAAGCAATGTTAGTTTCTTTACAACCTTTCTGTGCACAGCTCCCTCATAACGGCTGTTTGTTGTTAATACTGCACAAAAGTCAGGTGGCCAAGGTTTTCTAAATGAAAGACAAAATAAATACCTTTTTTAGTATAGCACCTCTCAAAGAACAAGGTCACAAAGTGCTTTCCAAAAGTAAGAAAAATAATTAGGATAAAATAACAAGTGCTCAGAGAACTCAGACAGCAGAGAAAAACATAACCTGCTTTGTGGAGGTAAAAGCAGAGAAATATTACAAATTACAAATTTATAAATTAAGTTATCCGTTAAAAACGATTTAAAAAGATGTGTCTGATGCTCCTTTTGAAAACATCAATCATCACAAGATGCTGCTGAGACCATATTGCATATGGGACTACATATTCAAAGGCATGGTGTCCTTTTGCTCTTGTACGACAAGGCTGTTTGGACAGAAAGAAGGTTAAAAAGTAGGGCTTACATCAGACTTACAACTGCTCTGCCCTGATTATTCTTTAATTATCAGCATTTTACTTCTACACCGAGTGATCTGCGTGAAAAAATCTGACAATTACTTTTGACATAGTAAAGGTCCTTTTTTAAACTGTGAAACTGTACAGAAAAATAATCTAGCACATGTGGTTTGCTGGTAGTTTACCAGAAGGCAAAGATTGAAAATATGAGCATCAAAAGTCTATGAAAGGAAAATTTGATTTATTAGCCAGGTGGGGTTACGTGTTTGTGTAATTTGTTTCAGGGTGTCTGCAGGCTCTTATAAAGTATGAAAAATTGATCAACAGTTTTGCAAAAATCAAGGCCTTTAATAGTGTTCAAAAAATCATAAAAGAAAAATGATCAAGTATTAATTGTTCTCCCTTTTCATTTTTTTTTTTAAATCAGGAGAGGTTTGGCAATGAACCTTTGCAAAGATCTGTTGATTGTGATGGAGTGTTATGTGTGGGTACTGACGTGTAAAAACACTTATGTTCTGATAAGTACTGAGAGGAGCTCTGGCTGAGGCCTTTGCATGTATGGTAACAGGCATCAGGCTTAAAGAAAAAATCTTTACTGGATTAAAGCTCAACACAGACTCAGACTTGAAGTTTCCCTGAAAAAGCTTTAATGGTTCTCAATACTACAGTAAGATACTCTTTCTATTTATCTGGCAGTAGTTTAGGACACATGTCTGGCTACTTGTGATAAATCCAAAGTTCTGGTGGCATTTGTTCATCGGCAATCGTAATGATCAAAATCTGACATTGTGCATCTTGTGCAGCTTTTTTTCCCCACGTGGTCATATGCTGATGGTACAGATTTTATTTAAAAAAAAAAAATCTTAATAAACCTTGCATTGCATTTACAAGCCAACAGCTCAGTTACCTCCCAAAATTGGAATTACACAGCAGTGATACTGAGTCACTTCTAAAGGCTGCTGAGTTTTTATAACAGGTACTGTAAACAGACAAAAATGAGGATGTAATGGGGTCATAAAATGGATGAAGATAATGTTAAAATGGTCTCAGAAAATATTAAAGTAAACTTCAGACTTTTGTATGTACCCTGTATTTGGTCATGACTTCATTTTTGAGTTTTGGTGGATAATCAGCTAAGATAGTTTCAACTTGTTCACTGTCATTGTATTTAAAGTTGTCTCTGCACTTGGTTTGATTATTGGCCTCAGAGTATTCCATTTTTTATGTTTGAAATTCTGAATTATTTTTTGAGATGTCATGTGTCACTTGCTGAAAGAATTGACTGATATTTTGTTTTCCTGTGTCCACAGTCCTCTACATCAGCACCCAGAAGAGAAAAGTGTGAGGAGCATTCCTCTGTTTTTATTTTGTGTTCTCAGTGTTTTGATATGTCAGTAACGAACTGCATTTTGGTTTAAGTTCTGTAAAGCCTCGACCCGAGTGTTTGTTTTTGTATAAGTGAATATGTGAATAAATCCTGAGTTCTGATTTCTATCAAGTTTGGCACTTTTATTTTTTTACTTTACATATTTTAGTGTTAATATCATGGGGGAAACTGGATCTGCTCATGTAAAGTTGGTTTTGGAGGAAATTAGGATTTCAACAGGCTTAATTGTCATTCTTGTGCAGAGATGTAGCTCATATTTTAATATCTCACAGTTTAATTCTTGAATACATCAAGCCTCCCCTCTGCAGGCAGTGGAGTAAAGATGGGCATTTTCTGGAGATAAATCATTCACTTAAAAGTTGATCCCTGGAGCAAACAAAAGGCAAAGAAATACTCTGCTGTTTTACCACAAGGCTTCAAAGGGATTAGAACATTATTCTCTAATTTGTCAGCACTAATATGCTAATTTTGTAATTGATCTTGATACAGCTTGCCTGCAGAAACCCATTACTGAGTAGCCTGTGTACAACATCTCTCTGCAATTACTTTAAAGTACAAGAAGATGATGAATGGCTGTTTGTTTAATTATAAATAAAACTGTTAATGTTATTGTTCATGGTGAAAAATGAAACTACTTTTCTACTCAGAACTTGACTCTTCAAATATCTATCTTTTTGCTTTTTTTGTTGTAAAAGACCATAACTTATGTCTCTGAAAGTATTCCTCCAGCTCCCCACGATGACTAAATTTAATAACTTCTGAATTTTTGCTTCATCTCAGTAATGCACCTTCATCCAAACCTTGGAGAGTGAATCATAAGACATAATTAAAGTAGCATGATGGAGTACCCATGCATACAAAACTGAACTTCTCCCTTGTTTTACTGCAGTATCATGCCACAATCCAATACGTCTCACTGTAAGAAAATCCTTCACTTACTGCCCATTTAAATATCCATTACAGAATGAGACAGAGGGAGTGTGACTGCAGGACTAATCTATAAATGGTGCCACCTGCAGGCTACGTCAGGCTGCATTTACATGTAAACAGATCTGTCACATCGACTCCCACTGCCCTCTGCTGCAGACTCCCATGTTTGAGTTAAATGTCTGAGACTGCACCGCTTCGCCTCCGTCATCTGTGACTGCACACAGACGCTCTTTGTTCACAAGTCTGCTCTGGATTGGCTGTTTTGTTTCTTTTGACATCCACAGGTGTAAATGAATGCAGCAGAATATGCATAGGATTAGAAGTTTATTCCATTTCAGTGTGGCCTGTGGTGATTTTGCATGAGTTAAAAAAAAAAGGCATTACCTCATTACGCTAAGGTAAGACAGCTATAAATATATGATTTATTAGGTTTTTAATGAGCACGCCATGGTGTGGAAGCACAGAGGAGAATTGTTTTTTTCTGTCTTTGATAGGGCTGGGCAATGTGGATCAAAAATCATATCTCCATTTTGTTTTTTTTCTGAATGATGATTCAAGAACAACAGATGGTTTATAATTCAAGAATAATTAACTAGGGGTGCCAATATGGTGGGGTGGGTAGCAACTGTGTACCTACCAGATACTGAGGCTCTCGCTTTGTGCGGGTGGCTTGATTTCCATTCTGACTAGAGGGCCATTGGCCACGTGTCTTCCTCTACTCTCTTCCTTTGTCCAGTCTCTCCACGATCAATAAAGGCCACAAATGTCCCCAAGATGTCTAAAAAAAAGAACATTTAACTTTGATTTGATTACAGTAAAACAGATCTTTTTTTCAGTTTGAAATTGCAGCAAAATAAAGTCCTAGGCACCCCAGATTTGACCTTTTAGAAGTTGTGAAAGTTTCAGGCAATCTGCTGCACTGTCCAAGGCAGGGGTGGGCAACTGGCAGCCCCCAGTCAATTTCAAAACTGGAAAAAAACGCTGATCAGGCGTAACATCATGACCACCTGCCACCCTGACTGGTCTGCGGATATACAACCCAAGACACAACAACCTGCTCTGTGGATTCTCACACCTTTCTGTCAGACCCCGCATTAACTTCAACTGTTCGAGCAACAGTAGCTCGTCTACTGGATTGAACCACATGGGCCAGCCCTCGGTCCCCATGTGCATCAGTGATTCATGCACCGGTTCACCTCTGTTCCATCCTTGGACCACCTTTGATAGATACTGACCACTGCAGACCGGGAACACCCCACAAGAGCTGCAACTTTGGAGATGCTCCGACTTAGTCGTCTAGCCATCACTATTTGGCCCTTGACAAACTCACCCAAATCCTTACGCCCATTTTTTCTGCTTCCAACACGTCAACTTTGAGGACAAAATGTCCACTTGTTGCCTTATATATCCCACCCACTAACGGGTGCCGTGATGCAGAGATCATCAGTGTTACTCACTTCACCCGTCAGCGGTCATAATGTTATGAATGATTGGTGTATAGTCACAGGAAAACATGACAACTTCTGCGGGGAAAAATTAAATGGTAAATGGACTTGAGCTTATATAGCGGTTTTCTAGTCTTCGACTACTCAAAGCGCTTTCACACCACAGGTCACATCTACCCAGTCACACCCATTCGCTCTCACAGTCACGCACTGATGGTTGGAGTTTCTATGACAGTTCTTCTTCAGTATTATCCAACACATTCACGCCTTTTCATGCCCGTTTACACACCACTGATGCAGCAGTGGGAGCAACTTGGGCTGAAGTGTCTTGCCCAAGGACACATCGCCATGTGACAGCCGGGGCTGGGCATGAACCTGCAACCTTCTGGTTGTGAATGAGAGCAGCCTACAGTTGCCACAATTTGGCCCTCCAGCTGCAAAAATGAAACTAAAGTGGCCCCCAAGGTCACCAAAGGAGCCAATCCCTGGTCTAAGGCATGTACTCCATTTAACAACAACCTACACATTTACTCCCCCACATCGGTTATTGTTGTTTTTATTGTTCTATTGTTGATTTTATTGTTGGAATTTTTTAAAATGTGTACAATGTCCTTGATTGTCATGAAAGGTGCTTTAAAACAAAATGTATTATTACTTTTTTTCTTTTTAAATAGTTTAGCTTTTCCTCTATTTAAAACAAATCCTGTTCACACTAGGGAGCTCTTCAAACCTGTCTTCCACATAAAAACACACGAATAAAGGCTGTCATCGACTTGCCAAGATGTCTGTTTTATGCAAAATTTTCTTGCTACTCCTCAGCATGGAGTTTTATTTTCAAATTTACTTCACCAACCTGATTGATGTAACAGTCAATCTCATAACTGTTTCATATAATATTAACTGGTGTTTTTTTTTCTTTCATTCATTCCTTCAACCACAGTTTTTAGTTTGAAAAATATCTGATGAACTTTGGCTAACACTTACTGATTTTTTTAACAGTGTTTGTTAGTACTCTTAGCAGGTTCATTTAAAATGCTGGCAGGGTTTATGCCATTAGAACATTGTAGAAAGTAGTTACAAAGAGATAGAGCAACAGTGAGCAAGGTTGAAACAAGAAAAAGTTTAGCAACAGACACCATAGCTCAACTCTCATGTAAACAGAAGTGGAAACATTGCTCAGTGATGTCACAAAAAGGAGAAACCAGCACAGAGTCAGGTCAAGACTGAAACAGTTTTTTCTGTCTACAGTGTGAAAGGAGTGTCTGAAAATCTTTACTCTGGCAGGAGTTTTTTTTAAATGTGTTTTTTTTTCAGTGACCCAAACTGCTGTTTGTGTGAACACAAAAACAAGTATTGATTTGTCTCAGTAAAGGTCTTAAAAAGTCTTTAATTTTACTTTTAAGAGTGTGCAGGAACCCTGGGCCATGTACCAGTGCACAGACTTTGCCTATGCACTTGTCATATTGAGAAAGCAATTTTTAATGACATAATTGGATTCACACTCCTAAACCAATCATCCAGCCATTAGTAACTGTGACACATACCACTCATTCAAAATCGACTTAAAATCCTTGCAAAAAGACAATCAAGAACGTTACACTCTTGGATGGCAGGCAGCGTGAGAGGAAGAAAAAATGCAAACAGGTTGTGGATTCTCGAATTGAGGAGAACATTTATGAGGTCGACCACATCAAAAAATAAGACAAAAACGGCAAATCAACTAAGCACTTTCAAAAATGTCTCCTGCAGAGGAAAAAAATCAGACGTTAGTCCAACATAGAAAGATGTCTCTCCTCACAGTCTCACCTCAAATGTGACACACGTCCACCTGACTGCTGATGTCACACACCTCACATACCCTGACCTGCAGCTCCAATCACAGCCTCACTGTCTGCAGGTGTATAATCTCACACCTGCACTAAATGCAGCAATGATTGAACAAAGGCCATATCGATCAAACACCAAATAGATCATCTAAAACAAAGTGTATTGATTAAAGGGAAACTAAAGTCTACACATCCTCTTGTGCAGTATTCAAAGCCAAATCTAATTTAATCAACCTCTCGAATGTATTTCAGAGTAACAAAATGTAAACATCCATTTATCATATTCTTCACACAGATACTGATTCAGGTACTAGAGGAAAGTACCTTCCTTTAGCCTGAACAGTATTTTTTTATGTTCTCTGGCCTCAGAACAAAATCTGTGACTGAATCATGCTTTTTTATGTTCAATATACTGTTTTAAATGTCTATGGTGCTGCATATCATAGGCCTGGGTCTGTTTTTTAATTGTTTATTGTACTTCTGGATGTATGAAACTTACCAATCCTCTGTTTTAGTCGTTGTTTTACTTCTGTCTTGCTTTTAAGTGTTTCAATGTAAGCTGCCACTGTTGATCTATTCTGATGTACCTGTGTGTCTGTTGTCACTCACCTGTTCACCGGGGACAACAGTTGAAAATTAGCCATGATGGCTAAACTGACTCATTACAGAAATGGTATGAATGTGCACTGTCTGTGTAACTTTAAACCATTTAAAAAAAATAAACAAAAAAATGTCTGAATTTCACACAAAGCACCAGCAACAATGCCAGTTCATCAAAATACAAACAATTATTGATCCTCTGTCATATTTTAACTTAAAACAAGAGAGATACCAATCTTCATCTCATTAATAGATTTGCAGTGTTTGAAAAAGTAGCATGGAGGGAGAAAAACCTTTATTTCTCAGTTGTTCTTCTCAGTTTACCAAATGTTGCAATTTTTTGTGCAGTTTAGACGTTGGTCAGGAGTTTGTCTGCAGTTTTTGATGATTTAAAAACATAAATTGCCCACTTTTGTGTCTGTTTTTCTCACAAAAGTATCAAACTGGTACCATTATAATCAGATTTTTTTATTGATATAAGTGCCTCCTTAAAGAGGATAGATAAAGACGTATTAGACATTATTCTCAGTAAGTACATTACTTTATGTGGTTCTTATTCTCATAAATCTTTTGACTGAGTATAATGCATGACCTCTGCTTTCCATTTGACTCATCATCAAATCAAACAATATTGTCTCATCCCATATCTTATCTGAAAATACATTAATACATTTTACAATTCTGCATATTTCCCAGCCCTAATCTACGCCTGGATTCTTTTTTTTTTTTTTAGAGAGAGCCTTGTTTTCCAACCTGTACATGCGCACTCTGGCCCCTGGAAGGAGACAAAAGGCTGCCAAGGTCAGGCCCGACTTGAGAATGAAGGACGCGTTATTGATCAAACTCTGCCGAGCTGCAGCTGTGGAGAGGGGAATGTTGGAGTGGAGGGTGAGGGGGGGATTGAGCTGCAACACAGACTCACACACACAGACATACACACATATAGGCAGTGAGTGATGTGTACACAGAAAGGCATTGTACACAGTGCAACACACAAAGAATCATTATGGCACCTAGTGAGGGTTAGTGCAGGCAAATATTTACCTACTGGAATCATAACTGAGCTGCTGGCTGTGTGGCCTTGCAGGGAACCCAATTAATACCTTTCACATGAGTGACCCGGTGGCAGATATCGTGCTTTTGAACCATTTATGAAAACAGTAAAGATGCTGCCACTTTTTATTTGACATGCCAATTTGAACATTTAAGTATTGACTCCAGCCTCAAATCCCTCTTCAAAGCTTCATTTTTCACAGATTAGGAGCTCTTAAATGTTAAAAAAAAACACCCATTTTCTTACCCATGAAATTTGTTTAAAGATGCTTAGTTTGTTTAAGGCACTACTCCCCTCCCTCTTTTCTCCATTGAAGCTGGGGGGATCTGGCTGAGGATGCTGCAGTGGCTCTGCGTTGACGTATGGACCCGAGTGATGGAGGGGAGAGGACAAAGGAGGATAGAATAGGTGACAGCCTTGTTATGTCGGAGGGGAGGGAAAAAAAGGCAATGTGGGAGACTCAAGTCTTACAGCACCACCAGCTGCTGGAGCAACAAAACTACAGTAGAGTTACATGAAGGAGGGAGGGAGGGAGTGAGGGAGGGAAAGTGGAGTACGACTTTGACCCTGACTGATCACTGCAGCATGACTGTCTAGCCTTTTCACAAGGGATCAAAAGATGACAAGGACAACCTGAAAATCACAGTTTTTTCTTTTTCCTATGTTTGCCTGTACCATGTTCTCGTTCGGACAAGGACAAATTTCTGTCTTCATCTATGCAAATCTATTCACTGAGTCTTTTTTCCTTTCTTTTTTCACGGTAATGCTTTTGCCAGGGTTGACGAAGAGTCTGCTGCACATTGGGAACATTCATGTCATTCTTTATTTCCTCTTCATGCTGCACACATTCATTCAAGAGGAATCTCCATATGATAAAAACATGTAATATGTTTGTGCATGGGCAGATTTAGGTGCTGAAAAGTCCATAAAGAAATTCAATACCACACAAAAGCACCACAAAGTTTGGGCTTAATCCTAATATTTTACTAGTGTCTTTAAACTTCAGGGCTTACGTTTAGGTTACAAAGGCAGAGTAACACAAAGATCATACTTCTTTAGTGTGCTGCACATTCATGGATTTTTGGATCTCTTATTTTGAATACTTTAAACAATATGTGGGTGAAACTCCACTATTAAAGAAGTCTGTGTTGTGTACAGAAGAAAAATAAAAAAAATCAGCACAGATCACAGCCTCTAAAACAGGGATCATCAACTACAGTAATACAACGGTAAGTATTTTCTTGACAGATGCTGTGAGGGCATCTATAAAACTAAATGGAACTACAAATCAAAATTCCAATGGAGTTGGGACATTGTGAAAAACTCAAATAAAAACTGAATACATGATTTGCAAATCCTTTTCGACTCTGAATACACTTCAAAGACAAGATATGTAATGTTCAAATTGATAAACCCAGATTTTTTTTGCAAACATTGGCTCATTTTGAACTTGATGCCTGCAACACATTTCAAAAAAGCTGGGACAGGGGCATGTTTATCACTGTGTTACATCACCTTTCCTTTTAGCAACACTCAACAAATGTTTGAGAACTAAGAAAAATAACTGTTGAAGCTTTTTAGGTTGAATTCTTTCTCATTCTTGCTTGAAGTAAAACTTTAGCTGCTAAACAGTGAGCTACACATTTTCAGTGGGAGACAGGTCTGGACTGAAGGCGGGCCGCTCTAGTACCTGAACTGTTTTACGATGAAACAACACTGTAACACATGCAGAATGTGTCTTGGCATTGTCTTGCTGAAATAAGCAGGGACATCCCTGAAAAAGACATTGTTTGGATGTCAGAATATGTTACTCCAAATCCTTTGTTTCAGCATTAATAGTGCCTTCACAGATTTGGGAGTTACCCATGCCATGGGCACCAACACACCCCCATACCATCTCAGAGCTGGCTTTTGAACTTTGTGCCGAAAACGATCCGAGTGGTCATTGCCCTCTTTAGCCTGGAGGACATGATGATCCCTATGGTTTCCAAAAATAAACAGAAGTGTGGACTTATTAAACAATAAAGTTTATCAGTTTGAACATTGAATATCTTTCCTTTGTTGTGTTTTCAATGGAACATAGTTTGGATTTGCAATAAGCAACGCAGGAAAACGCGTGGGTAGTGCTCCAACTTTTCTTACCCACACGTTTAGCTGTGTTGCTCATTGCACAAATGCACAATCCTTACAAGTTTTACCCTGTTGTAAAGGTGAATAATCAGGCTTTCCAACAATATAAAATACAGTGTGAATTGGTATTATCAAAAGGGAGAAATAATTGACCAAAACACCATTTACAAGTTTTTTTTGAGGCGTGTCAACTAACTGGGATATCCTGCTATTTTCAAAAATGATTTTGACAAAGACTTTAAAAAATAGTTTCTATTTATGACTAAGAGGGCTGAAAATAAAGTTCGGATAAGTTCCCTGCTGCCTGGAGAACATGGCCAAATTTGCCAAAGATATTAATTACTGGTGATCAGAACACTGGTTCTGATCAGCTGGAAATGTATTTCAACAAAAAACAACAACTATTAGCTCCCAATCAGGTCATTGCAAGGATTGTTAAAAAATGAGAATCAAATACATCTGGTACTTTTGCACGATTTAGAGTTCTTCCTTTTTGTGATTTATCTGCGCCTAACCTCTGTTTTACAGTCTGTCACGTGTTTAGGATGAAAATAATGGCATTGACCTCCTTCCCTGTGTCTCTGCTCTCACATTCCTGTAGCTGGGTCAGAGGTGTTGCTTGGTTAGCTCAGTATAAACAAACACCTTAGAAACAGCACAACAATGACCGACTGATGCTTAAAACAGCTGTTTCTGATGAATAAACGGATTATTCCCTGATTTGTCTATAAACTCAGTGATCAGTCAGAGAGAGTTCTTACAACATGAGGCCCTTTTACTCATATTTCCATCAGACTTTTCCTCGCTCCACTTCCATGTCTCTCAGTAACCTAAATCCAAGTTCAAGTTTGATGCCTCTTTTGATCCTAATTGAGTGTGAGGGCCTGTGCCGCTCTGCAACCCCTAGGCTCTTTTTTTAGCCCCGAGGACATTCAACCTTGGCCAGAAATGCGACCCCTGCCCTTCTTATCTGGAAGAAGCTATTCCCAGCGTGGACAGGGGCTTCTGTGATTTATCTTAGCTCCAAATAGCAGCATGATGCAGATGGTGAGGTTAAGGGGGGCATAACTAGGTACCTTTTAAGAAGCCAGAGAGCAGCACTGTTGCATTTTTGTGCTGCACGCTACAGACTTTCAGACAACAAACAGGCAGGAAAAGTCTCTCTGGGTGAAGTGACGCCGCCCATGTGAGTCCTTGAACTTGGACTCTCCAGTTGTCCCACAGCAGCACGGTCTATTTTGGAAACACACCGGCATGAAATCCCTAACTAGATGATGATCATATTGTATTATTATTGACCATGACCTGACCTCTCCAACAATGAGCTGGATTGATGTGAATACAAAACACATCATCACTGTTCTGCTCAGCTGGCAACAGTTCTTCAGTCTATTGTGTTTGAATAAACTTATGAAACTGTTATTACACTGAACATTTTTGAGTGATTTTTACCACAGAAGTTTATATTGTGGTGCTTAATAAGAGATGCAATTCACTGTGATGGATTAAATATGTTTTAGTGAGAACGAAGCCATCTTGTTCTTTAGGGTTTACATACATTTAGAGTGGGTCTACCATAAGTTACAATTATTCATTTAAATTCCCTGGATGTGCCTATAATCTTATGTTTACTTGTGCAACATTGAAGTTCCCATTTAAGGCCTGTTTGCTTGATACGAACATTAGTTCCTGTCATTGTTTCTTGTGGGTTTGTAATGACTATGACTGAGTAGAGCGACTCGTGTGGCTTTCAGTATGTTGTCTTAAGAGAACTGCTATGCTGTACTGTAATGCCATCTTGGTCTTATTAAGAGTTGAATAAAGAGGGTAGCTATTTGACAGGTAACTGCAGCCCACTTTTAACCCACAGTTAGGAGACCTGGAGAAGGTTTTCAACCAAGAAAAGAGGGTTATACATGTTTGTAACCGATACAGCAAGAAAAGTGGAAGTGAAATGTGGCATAGTTGAACAAATTCTGTTGATGAGCTGTAAAAAATAAACATCATCTAAAAAGGTTTTCAGGAGAAGTTTTCAAGAGCCCATACTTTGCTTGAAGTCTGGTTTATATATTCAGTTTCAATTACTGCTATAGTACGTTCACAGCCACTTATGCTAAAATAAAACTACTCTGATTCAATATACTGAGTACCCCTGATCCAGCTGTATTCTCAATCTGTCTGGGGTGTTCACTTAAAGGACCTCTTACAACGTGAGCCCACTCTGCTCCGACTGGTTGGACAGTTAGTCGGGCAGTTCAATGCTGCTCCACGCCATATTGTCAAACAACTCTGCATTCATTCTCCTGTCTCTGCTCTGCAACGGGTTGCCACTCTAAGCCAGTGGGCTTAAACCTTCAATGAAACTATGGTAGGACTTCACACTGTTAGGTCTACTGGTGGTAGTGGGGTGGGGGGGCTTTAGGCAGCTACTTGTGCTGTAAAGTGGGAAAGGGGGACAAATCCTGCTTACTTTATGTTTTGTGAAAATCAGTGCTCTGTCATGCAGAGGGGGCATGCAAAACACTCTAGGGGCACATAAAACTCGAAAAAGCATAATGTGGGCTCTTTCAAATATTTGATTGGAGGCCATTTTATACATGCAAGTAATCTTTAGTTGTCTGACTGCCTGGTTTGTTTAGGTACATCCTTAACGCCGAGTGGGCATTTGTACAATGTTTAAAAAATCTCTCAACATGGGAATAAATCTCTGCCCTCCCTCTGTGGTTTGCTTCATGAAAGGTGTGCTTTAACAGATTTCCCCCCACTGATGTTATCAGAGGATATACCATTGCCCTCAGTTAGGAAATACTCCATAAAACCAGGAGTTTGTTTAACTCGCATCAGGCTTCTGTGGAATGAAGCTGTTGAGGCATCTTTGTGTAAACATTAGAGCACAAAACTAATGAGCTTATTCAGACACAGCTCATGAGGATTTACACAAAAACAGCCTATTATGTGCAAGGCTGAAAAAGGAGGGGTTTACAGTCATGCTAAAATCCAGTATATGAGTGGATTTTCAGGCAAGAAACTTAAAATAAATTTGTTCTGGGGACATTTGGGACCAGTGCAAACTTTTAGAAAAGGAGTAAAACGGGGGACCATTTACAACAGGGCTTTTCAAACTGAAGTGATGCCCAAAAGTGAACCTCAGAGGTATTACAGGTGTGCCATGACGGGTACTTTACAAAAAAATAAAAACACAGGCATAACTTTCAACACTAAAATCATGCCCTAATGAGTTAAACAAATACATTTGATCATGTTTCTATTTGTTTTAAGTCCAGTGTTTTGACACAAAGTATTTGTGTGTGGTAATGGAGAAAACAGAACTTCAGCACAGAAGACGTGAGCCTGTATACCTGTAAATGCCTCAGATGTAATGTTGGCAAAAAATCTGTCAGACATGAACAGTACTGTTGTAGTAATGCCACCTTTTAATTAGCAAGTATTTTTCTCAACAATGAAATGATAGTTTTTGTATTTGTCATGCTAATATGGAGATGGGTATTTCCTTTTTTGGTAACCTTGATCTGCATTTGAATGTTCTCAGTTTAACCTTTAGTCAGATTTGATTTTAGTTCAAAGTTGGAAGAAAACCTTTCAAAGTCTTCTTTAGTTATCTAGTTCACAAGGCAAGAATGAATGAATGGCACAGTTACCTTGACCTTTAACCTGTGACACTGAAGATCTGGACATTTGTGCAAAGTTTAATGAAAATCCCTCAAAGCTTTCTTGAGATTTTATACTAACAAGTAAGGGATAAACATGAGACCCCAAAATTCTTTTTTTTTTCTACTCTAGGGGAATTTAATTCAGCTGTGCATTTAACATTTGGACACAGGGTATTTTGGCTTAATTTTCCACAAAATAAATAGAAAGACTCATGCTGTCCATATTAATATGCAGCCAATGGGCCACTAGGTGTTAAACTTTCAAAGAAAAATGACAAAATTACAATTTGGTGTTGCTCTGTAAGAGATAATGAATGCCTCTAACATCTCTTAAAGAGACTAAGTACTGTTGGAACATGCTATGTTACGAAACATGCAGAAAAGCGAGTTTTTATAGATAAAGTGTCTTTTTTTAACCAAAATTTCTATGTCTTTTGAACAATATTTCCTTATTGTTATTTATTTATATTACTATTAACAGTATAATATTAATTGATATTCATTAACACTATATCCTTATTAAGATTCTAATAAAATTCTTCAATGTTATGAATAGATTGTTTCATCTTTCTCCAGACAAATTATCCACCTTTGGGGGGGTGAATTACATTGCAGGAAAGCATAAATTTGTGGACGAAGGGGCTTATTAAATAGTGGTCTTGGGACTTTCCCCCACAAAACAGCGTATTTAAGAATGAGGTCATCAGCGCTTGTGAGCAATAATTAGCACATATGAGGTAAACAGCGCGTGTCAAAGAGCCGCTTTCAATCGCCTTTTTGCTTCAGAATGGCTATTACTTGTCCTGTTTGTCAGCCAAGTCTCTCTACTATGCACATGAGATTTGCATGAAATACAAACTAACCCTGCACTCAGGCAATTAGCCTCCATTACACCGCCGTTCCAATTGCCAATTTGTCTGCCATGCAAGGTAATCCAGAGTGTTTCTGGCAGCCACCCAAAATGGTAATAATGGTATTGCAAGAGTCCTTTGTTGTTGTTTCCTCCCAGACTAACGGCCACGGGCGGCTGGTGTCTCGCTGGATGAAATGTTGAGGAAGTGAAAATGTTTGCACAGCAGTCAGGAGTCGAGACATTGACCTTTGGCCTCAAATACAACAGTACACAAGTTTTAGGCTGCAGTAGCTAGGAGGCTTATTCTGCAAAGTAAATGGTTAAATGTTGCAGGTACAGTGTCACAGCTACAATAATTGGACATCTCTGACCAAAGCAAAAAATATCTGAGAGTGAGTTTGATGCGGATCAGGATCAAGGCTGGAAGAACACACTGAAGAAGAGCCAAAGAGGTTAGTCCTGTCAGACACAAGTGCCCAAAGGCAGGGCAAAAAGAAAAGACACAATGGTTATTGATGCAGTTTCATTTTACTTACTTTACTTTTTTGTCCTGTTCAACAACTTCACACTGGTCCCAGACATCCCCAGATCATCTTTTTGACATTTCTTGTCTACTACATATCAAATCAGATGTTGGATTTGGCATGCATCTGAACCCCTCTGTTTTGACCTTGATCGGATTGGATGTTTCAGTGTAAATCATCATGAATTGTGTTTGACCATGCTTCACTCAGTAAATGGATGTGGCATAGGCCTTCCAGCACTGTGCTCTAATGTTTACTGGAGCTGCACAAACATAGACATGTTCCTTCAACTGGAGCTTGCTGGCTCTAGTGAGGGAAAAAATACAATACCAGGAAAAAGACTTTAAATGGACAGTTGGATTATCTTCTGAAAGGTGAGGTAAATAAAAGAGAGAGAGAAGGATTTTTCTCATCCAGGGGAAGGCCATAAAACCACCAAAACACATCTTGTATAACATGTGACCTTTAACTCAGCCAATAATGTATTTTTAACAATACCAAGTTTCCATCGATCGGGGCGCCTTTGATTTTACCATTATCTGACATTACCCAATTATCAGATTAATGTGTGCATGTAAATGTATCCACTGGATTTATCTGATAAAGGTTATAGTATCAGTTAGTTTGCACAACTACCTGTGAAATCAGATCACACCAGCTTGAGACAATAATCAGCCTTATTTGTGTGCATGTAAACACACTCACCGACATTTGCTGCATAGGACAGCTTCATCTACACAACAATAAGATATTTTAATTTCTTGTTGCTTAATATTGGTGATTTTTTAAGCTTATAGGACACATGTCTTAACTTCTTGTAAAGATAATCGAATTGTCTAAGGTTACATGTCTTTAAATACTATTTGGGCTACCTTAAAATCAAATTGGATGCATTTTAAATAGCCTGTTATATCAACAGACTGCTTGTGGGTTATTTCCACTCAGTATTTGTTGAAGTAATAATGTGTCCTCGAGCCATAGCTGTAAACCAGTAAAAACATAATTAAGTGTTTATAATCAAAACAACCCTTTAGTGCCACTTCTTTGACTCCTTTCATCAGTGGCCTTCTGAAATTAAGCAGTTGATGTTTTCATGTCATGGTGTTTGCTCTGAGTTGTTTTGAAGGTTGTTTGGAGGTTTTGACACACCGAAAAGCCTCTCTGTATGTGTGTGTTTGTTTCACTTTGTGTGTCCACAGTCATGGAGAGAAGTTCAGCGGTTTGACTCGCTGCACTCAGCGCCTGTGATATTGCTCAAGGGTAAAGCCAGGCAGAAGAGTTATGACTTCAGCCCATCTCCGGCCATCAGGGAGGTCAGAGGGAGGCTGCAGTCACACACATGCATTGAAAACTCTGATACACACACTCTAAGCTGCCTAATCTATCACAAACACACACGTGTGCACCAACACACACACTTTCATTCTGGAGCAGGGCCAAATTCAGAGTCAGGTCACTGTCATAAACACAATTACAGCCTTTTAGTCTCAGGCCTGAGCGGGGTCTCTCTGCTGTTTGTGTGTGTGAGATGGAGACGGAGGATGTATGTGGACACTTGCGTCACAACACATTATGAGGCAGACGAGGTAGAGCACCTTTCACATCTCGATATGATTTCCCGTACGGCACGGCGTGAGGAACAAGAGGCCATTAAATTCAATGTGACACTCCCCAGGTTAGCCACTGATGCTTTTTACGTGGCCGTGTCACTTTTAGAGTTTTAACGAGCTGCATGGAGAGAGGAGAGAGGGGAGATACTCAACATCTCTCTCTTACAAACACTCCTTGGACAGATGGTGTCCGTGGGATTTGAAGAGCAGCTTTTAATGGGAGAACGTATATAAAGGGAAGACAATTGAGACATATGATGAGATTTCACAAAACACTTAAGTACAAAATGAGTACAAAATGCAGCTTTACATCAGAATTCTTGGCCTCAGCTCAGTTTTTGTATCTTCATGGCGGTGATAGCGAGGGCCAAGGGTGTCTTTAGGAAGTGCAACCATCTAAACCAGGGATGGGCAACTTCACATACCATGAGGGCCACATTATTTTGTCCTGAAATCCATAGGGCAAATTTTTTGCAATGCAAAATACTAACAATTGAACTGTTTGTTCTTACAATTTAACAAAGGAACTCATGCAAAGCTAAGAAGTGCTTGTATCAGCATTTATACATTCAAACTCAATGCAACTACTAATACTCAATTTATTGAGCAACCTTTTCATTGCACAGCATCTACCAGTTATTAAGTTTTATTTTAAGTACATTTCTTTTCATACTTTACAAGTTCATCTGTAACACTGATTAAGTATTAGTTAAGTGTTGGTAAGGCATTAATAAAGAATTAATTAATACTATAGTGACTATCCTATTGTTTTACCAATTATAAAACAAAAACTGTAATTGCTGTGTTGGTGCATTTGTTAATTATTTTTGTTTAATTAATAAATAATTAACTGCTCATCTATTAATTATATTGGGTGAATACAGTATGTCACCTGTAAATACAACAACAGATACTTTATTGATGAATCCGTTAAGAATTTATAAAAATGGACCTTATTGTTAATAAAGGATCAAGCTTTTTTTGACACTCAGTTCATAAACAAAGTTAAACACACGTTATTAAGAATTTAGATTAATCATTATTATTGTTATTATTAAATAATAAGAAATGAATATTAAGTAAACAAATAGTAATTGAAAATTATACGTAATAATATCTACTTCTAAAAAAACTTAATCTAATCACACACTTATGATTTACTTATTCATCACTGAAGCACTTTTAACTGTGTTATTAAATAAAATAATACTATGACGATGATGAGTTTATTATGCACTTATGCTAATTTTATTTTCAACTAATGCTTAACATAAGTTAAACATATGCCTTGTCGGGGAGAAGCTTTGGTACTGAGGAGAAATATTTCCGTGTTTGTTTTGGATATTTATGTTTTGGAGGTTCAGATGATTCCTCGTCTTCATTTGTCAGATATACCTTAGCCCTGTGCACCCTCTTGTGGACAGTCCATGTGTAGCTCCAGCTTCTATCCAGCCCCTCAGCCCTCTTGCCTCTTATTTTAATTGACCTGGATTTGTTCCTCTGCTTTGCTGTAATGAAAAAGCGCGGGGTGCCTCGAGACTGAAAATCCTGTCAGCTTCGCCCTGCAGCAATTCCCACACCCCGAAACTGGGTCCTTTACAAGAATCCACTGTTTGAAGCTGAGCAGAAATAAAAAATTTAAAAGACCTGGGTGCTTCAATGCCTCCTGATGAATAATTAAGAAATATGCAATTCTAGATAATAGAGAGGGGAATTTTAATACGTGTGGATGTAAATTCACAGAAGAAACACTTTGGCACATATTTGTGTGGGTCTTGTACATGACTTTGTCTTGTTTCCTTATTTCTCTGAGTAAAGAGACGATGAAATATTCATTGACTGTTTCACTCGGAGCTCCTCTTTATGATAAACACTGAGGATGAGCGGCAGTACTTTTGCAAAAATTGAGACCTGCACAAATGGGACATGAGCTCATTGGGATCCTGCACTAAAAGAAAATGGAGAGAGACAGTACTGCCAGCCGGATACTTTTACACATTAATGCTGTCTGCTGTGGCTCCTTATATTATCAATATCAAGTCGATCAATATTATACATCAATGAGGACGCTGAATCAGAATATGTTTGATTAAACATTAACAAGAGATTAAATCTGTTTCATGAAAGGATACAAATCGAACTTTGTAATTAACAGATTCAACATTTTTCTAACGGTTAAAGAATATCAATAAATTTCTGAAGCCCTCTTATAAATGTACAACATTCTGCATATTTGTGTGAATAAATCATAATCTCTACAAGAAAAAAAGAAGCATGTCTTTTTAATAATGACTGAGATCTTGAAAATCCAACTTGTGATTTTGTGTTTTCTTATATATGACATAATAATAATGTGGGATTGATAGAAAAAGTATCCCTCTGACTAAACTGCCACACTAGAGCACATAAACAGATTTTAGGATGGATTTTCCCTGCTTCATCCCCAGTTGACAATTCCCTATACAGTTACGAAAAAGCAATCACAGGTCTGTTTGATAAGAAAATGAGTTTTTTCTTCATGATGCCCTTGAAGAAAAGCTGAAATGACCAGAATAAAGTTCAGTGTCAAGAATAAATCCAAAGGCTGAAAAACAGTTTCAAAATAAAACTTTTTGCTTCACTATTTTACTTTTTTCTCGTCTTTTCAACTTGTGTTTCACTGAAAAGGATCACAAGATGGAAAAAAGTGAGAACGATATTTTATTATTACTATTCCCATTATTATTACTATTTGCACCACCTGTACCAGTCTACAATGTAAACTGTTTCACCCCCCTCCCCATTAAGCCCATTGGCTTAAACAGCTGGATCAGGGGTACTAGAAGGTTTTTTGAACATACTCTAGCAGTCCTCAAAAATAAATATATGAACCAGAGTTAAGGCAAAATATGGGCTGTTTAAGGGGAAAGTCAAAACACGGTGGAACTGTCAGGATTATTATGACTCAGATCTTGAAATCCAACATGTGATTTTTGTATTTTCTTATACATGAAGTAATAATTATCTAGGATTGATATAAAAAGTATCAGTTTTTTGAGGAAAAAGTTGAAATGTTGATGGGTAAATGGAGATGTCAAGGAAAACCTGAAATGTCATCCAAAACTGTACTTGAACCTTTTGACCTAACTCTCTGACTTTATTATTTTTATTTATCTTTATCTCTTAGTTTATCATTCAAACATAGAATCATCCTTCTCTATTTTTTCTTGTTTATGCTTGAGACTCTCACTCTTTCATGGAGGTTTACACCATTGCAATAAAGCAAAGTGACACTTTTATAGCCGCCATATTGAAGCAGAGCAGCTACTACAGAAAACTCTCCTTTGTTACTCCTCTCAAGTCATGGCAGATCCCCACAAGATTGAATCATCTTCACCTGCACTTTGGTAACCCTTAGATTGAAGTGTGTGAGTGTATTGAATAAATGTGCGTCCTAATTAAGCTTCGGCAGCTTCTTGGACCAGGGGGAGACCACACTTCACAGCCATTAAATCAGGACAATGCTTTTCTTGTCACTGGTGCTGGCACAGGTTGCCCCCTGCCTCCCAGATCCTCTCTCTCCTCCCCCTCCTCACCGTCACTCTCACAGCTGCCATCCAGCACACCTCTCCAAAAATAAACGATGGCTTCCCAACTGCAAGGTCAAGGCCGGGGGAAGGTTGGCAGGGCCGGGGGCTTCTTGAGTGCTGAAGCAGGGACCTGTTTGTTACATGCCCCCTGGTGGGTGAAGGTTTGAACTGCAAATACAGAGAAATTGATTGGAATGGATGGATGGATGAATAGATAAATATTTTATGTTGATTCTAAGCTGGAAAACTTATGTCACAGCTGCCTGCAATCCAAAAAATATAAATATATACATCTACAAAAGTAGCATGGCATGTCTCGGGCCCTGTATGCACATATAGGCAATGTATTTTTTTCTTTACATTTCTGAAAACTGCTAGGGTGAATATTTTTCAGAAACTAAGAATTTTTTTTAGTCTTAAAGAGCCAATATTATGCTTTTATAAGTTTTATATTACCTTCTTCTACATCTCTCCTGCAGATGAGAGGGTTCTTCTATGCACATGACAAAAAGTCCTGTCGATTTTCAACACTACTGACTTCTTTAAACAGCTTGTTCTCTGTGCCCCCTTAAATAGACCTACCAGTGTGATGTAATACCATGTCTCATCAGCAGTTTTAGCTCATTCACTCTGGCCAGCCAAGTGCTAAGTGGAGACTAGAAAGAATGCAGCGTTTTTGTCAACATGACGCTGAGCAACACTGAAATGACACATTACCACAGAGTAGACTGATCAACCAATGAGAGTGGACTGGGCTCACATGAGAAAGGGGATCTTAAAGGGACAGGAGCTTTAACAGGGTGTTTCAGACAGTGAGAATAGAGGTGGATCAGGGTACTCAGAATGTAAAAACTAGATGGTTTTTGCACATTGATGATTTTAAACATGCTCTAGCAGTCATCAAAACTGCATATATGAACCAGAGTAAAGGTAAAATATGGGCTCTTTGAAATGTTGCACTGTGCAGCATTTTTTTCCTCTGTGTGATATCAGTATGCAACGCTATCACTTCAGTTACATGAGAGTTGTGTTACAGTAGATGCTGCAAAACTTGTACTGGCTTCACTTTTACTGGACTGGACTATTTTCATGCTAACACATACTCTTTCAGCTGATCTCCCACTGCTGCTCCACACAACACCGATGGGACATGGCCAGTTGTTAGCTGCAATTTAGCAACCTTAAGCTGCCTGTATCTATGGATACCATGATTACAATAGGTGTTAAAATTTGGCAATAATTCTCATTTATTTAAATATAGTACCAGCACTAGCTCATCAGGTGTGTCTCAGCTTGAAAATTAAGCATTCAAAATGAACGCCAGTTGACAAAACTCGATGGTCACATGTTAAACTCAAACACCAGTCAGGCTTCAAGTGAGTGGAATAAATTTGAAAATGAAGGGGCCATTGAATTATATTTTAAAAGGTCACAGACAGTGTTGCAAGCAGTTAACCAAAAAAATAAAATAAAATAACTGAATAAATGAAACGAACAAGCATAGCCTATGATGGACACTGCTTTATTCTCCTGTTTCTAATCCATTTAACCAAAGCAGCAGCCCTTGAGTATGATTGAATGCCACCAGTGCTGAGGTACAAAAACTTAATTTCTTTACGTGTCCACTTCATGATGGCTGCAAAAGCCAAGGATTCTTCATTGTAACTCATACTAAAATAAAGATGTGTACAACCTGGTAAAAGCATTTACCTTTACCCGTACACTTTGTGCAGACACTGATTTCTTAAAAGTAAATAATCTATTTTGATGATATGTAGGCCTAAGCCTGATTATGTCTCTGCTTCAAAGCTACACCTTAGCCTACACTGTGGGTCCATGTCACTGTACCTAAGCTCATTATCTGACGTTCACCGATTAAAAAAATGCAACTTCATGTTGAAACGACGCGTACTGAAAGTCCTGTGATTGGTTCACATTGTCAGTGACTGCCAGTCTGTTTATGTCTCAGATATGATTTTGTGTAGTAAAGTGTGACAGAATGGCTGCAGAGGACAAACAACACCTAAAATTTACGTGCCCATATGTCAAAAAAGGATTCCCTCATTTGTGTCTCATTCAGAGGCAGAAAATGTGCTAAAAATCTCCATCTTCTACCTTTAGCTGATAAGCCAGTCATAAAATAAACTCCTCTGATGTCTTCTTTTGCCTGTGATTTTTTTTTTGCATTATAATCAACTGCTGCTCATAATTGATCAGCTCTTCACTTCAACATTAAACGCTCCGTTTCAGTCACCATGGTTTGGCTATAACGTGAGGCCTGGAGAATGAGTTGCACTGTTGACTAGTGTTTGGGGGATTATTGCAGAGTGACACTGACACACTGATGCACAAGTACAAATGCCCAAGATGGTGAAGGTCAGAACAGTATTATTGGTAGGACATTGCTAAGACAAAGACATATCAACCAGACTTTATAGTAAATCACAATTAGGAACATGGTTTGTGACCTGACTGGCAGATGAGTGCAAATGACCCAGTAATCTGTTGTAAATGTTTTTTAATTATTTTGAAGGTAATTATATAGGTTTTATTGATATTTCTGGATGCAAAGGAAGATGCTTTTATTTTGAAGGCAAGAGGGACAGGAAAAGATAATCGGAAGACATGACAACAAAGGCATAATTGCGAGTCTGTTTTTTTTTTTTTTTTCTGGAAAAGCACCCTGCTGGTTGGGGCTCGAAAGTTGAATTTCATTTGTTATACATGAATATTGTTAAGAAATTATTGTGAAAGTGTAAGTTGATGTTTTGATTAGCTCTGGCACTTGTGTGAGTTAGCATGGCCTCTGCATAACACAGGCAGGTGTGCACTAAATTCTGTTTGAGCTTTTTATGGCTCAGCAAACATTTAAACCTTATAAATTCATACAGATAGATTCACATCAGAAATCAATGTAACAGTATGCTTCAAAGAACTATTAACTTTACCATCTCTCTAAAATAAAGCACTGTGTACTTTCTACTTTTATCTTAAAAATTAACAATAATATATCATTAGGTTAGCTGTAGTTTAAGATTCTATTTGTTGAAATATGTAAATGTGTTGTACATTAAAAGGATCTCATGTTTTGTTTACACTCGGTGTTCACATGCTGTCCCATCTCAGCAGATAAACACATATGTATCCTTACCTGAACCTTCTCCATCAGTCTGGAAGCTTCTCTTTGGCTTCTTTATGGCTTCAATTAGTATCTCTGTGAAAATAAAGGCGTCTGCTGTGTTCATGGAGCTGAAAGGAGGGTGGAGGTGAGGGCAGGGAGAAGTCAAAGCGGGTCAGCGTGGAGGACTCCTCATACAGACATGACCTCAGGCTCAGTCACTCTGGGGAAGAAGTGAGGTCAGCAGCAGAACTGATGGACAGAGAGAGACAATAAACTATTTATACAGCAGACACAAACACAACATACCTGAAGACTGGACTGAAGACTTTGTCTACATTTATTCAAAAACATACTGACAACATAAAAAAGCACTGTTTTGCTGCTCCTTGAAATATGGAAAGGTACCATGTACAATGTCAAAGATGGAGGTTTTAATTCTGAGTAGAACTGGGTGATATACTGAGATCTTAGGACAGATACATTTTTATTGAGACACTGGGAAGTATTGTGGTCCAATTGTCAATTTTCATAGTGATTTTAGAATAAATGCACAGATGTGTGGATTCTCCTAAGCTTTTTATTGCTGCATTTACATACTTACTACCTATTACTACTATCTATTGCCATAGACTTATGGATCATCTATTAGTCTGTTTAGTTCTACACCTGATGTTTCATCAAGTTCACAGGAGAGGAAGAAAATGTTACCATTATGCATTTCCAAGAAAAGCAGAAATGACAAGAATTCAAACAAATTATTGAGACTGAAGTCTGAAGGAAAAGAAACAACTCAGACTACATTTTTGAGTTGACATTATTCTTGTTGCTTTGCCTTTTTCCCCTGACATTTCAACTTGTGGTATTCAAATAGGAAATATTGAAAGGCACAAGGTGGTATAAGTGAGAAGAAGACATTCTTTTAATTATTTATGCTGAAGAAATACAAAAGTCTTTTAAAAAATGCCATGAATAATGCTAAAATACAATTTTTAAGGTTAAGTTGAAATATCAGGAATAGAGCTGGAATGTAGAATAGTCAAAATGTCAAAAACGTTAAAACGTTAAGAATAATGACAAAATACAACTCAAAGATTAAGATTGGTTTAGAAAAGTGTCAAAAACATAAGACATATCAAAATAAAGTAGAAATACGAAAGTAAAAATCTTAAGAATAATGCTAGAAAACTGTCTCAAAAGCAAAGGGGGAACATTGAAAAAGGTAAAAATTTTCCAGAGTAAAAAGATGAAATAGTTAAACAAAGTTTAATCTTTGAATTACTGCAAATGAGTTAAATTTTTAATTTGGCAGATTTAGCCTTAACCACATCAAATTCCTGCAAACACTGGGAAAAATCAGTTTTTGTTTTCTAGAACACCAAGTCTTTCCTGTACTACAGTTCACAGTTAACTACTATTTACATATTTCTGGTAGCCTATTGTGACAGTCATGTTGTAGAAACAGGCAAAAAACAAACAACATTGATACCACCATAAATGATATATTTTTTAATAGGGATGCATGATATTGGATTTTTGATGATATCTGATATGCCGATATTTTTTTATTCATTATCACCAATTCCAATACCGATATTTCTGGTTAAAAGCAAAAGCTCTGTACTTAACACAATTGGACTTTTTTCTTTCAGTGTTACAGTATATTTTTGTGAGGAAGAGATGTAAAACAAGAAAAACAGCATTTAGCTCTTGCAAAAATGAAACCCTTGATTTTTAAATGTACCCATGCAGTCATGTGAAGGTGCATCAATATTATATATTTGTGTAATTTGCTGATATTTCAGCCAATATATGGCCAGTATGTGTGGGCGATATATCTGCAGTAAATATCCACAAAAATTTCAATATCAGCCGATACCAGTACTTAACTTTTTAGGCTGATATCGGCCGAAACCGATATTAAGCCCATATTACCATGCATCCCTATTTTTTGAATATATACATCACTCATGTAAATATAATAGTCTACATGATAACATGTACACTGACATTAATCAGACAGAAGAGGTGTAAAGAAAAATATAATAAATATTTATCTATATCTACAACACTTCTAGCCTGTTATTGTTCAGTTTTCCTATGGGATTTTACATTGAGTTTTGTTAGCAACATGCTAAGCTAAGATTAGCATCCTCTGAAACAGTTCAGACATTTTTGGATACAGTTATGTATTTTTTATTTCTGTGGAAAGAATAACAACTCAAAGGACCATTTAATTTGTAGTTTTGAGGACTTCTGATATGTTTCAAGGAGATAATGTGAGTTGTGTATGCATTTGTGAACATATTACTTTTGACTTATGGATAAAATGTTTTTTTTTTTTTTTTTTTTTTAAATCTGAAGCAAAAGTACAGTTAAGATAAAAATGAAATAGACTAATGTGTATAGAAAGTAAAGACTGGCAAAAGTGTGGAAAAAACACACTACCTGTTACTTGTCTCATCTTTCCCTGTTATTTACAGGTAACATTTAATCTGGGAACGGTCCTCTTGTATAGGGCCTGTTACACATAAGTCAGATGAGACCTCCTGTGCCGTGAAACTGTACCCACAGTACAGAAGTGCTGATCCTCGGCTCAATGAGCGGACCTCAGAGTAAAAACACAGCCTGTGTCCAGCTTAGAATGAAAGTATTGATTATTATATGTTATCACATAAAAGTATGTATAAAAAAAAGTCACATGTAACTTGACAGTAATCAGGACGAGGATTTCACTTCTTAATGACATAAATTGAAATCACTTGAAGATTCAGCTGACATTAATCTGGTTTTAATGTTCTTATAATAATCATATGAGGAGATGGCTTAATGCCGGCACAGACTTAGTCAGTGGATGTGAAGACTGTCTTTTTGCAGGATAGATGGAAGTGTTTTTTTTCTCTTTGTGGTGCTCTCTCAGGGAAAATGTTGTGTGAAGTGGGTAACCAGGTCTCACATTTGTTAAAACCCTAATTTGCCAAAAAGTTGGCCTGTTGTGGGCAGTGTTCATCTTGACAGCACTTTTTAATTTAGTTTTAGTCTTTTGCCTAAAATATCTTTTAGTTTTAGTCATAATTTAGTCATCTAAATTGTTCTAATTTAGTCTAGTTTTAGTTGATGAAATTTCACAACATTTTAGTCGATGAAATCTACTGTAAACTTAGTTGACTAAAATATGAAATGTTAAGTGTAAGGCATTTTTTATGTTTCCTTGAATTTCTGAAGTCATGTTTTACACTTGGATCCTGCCACCATGAAGCTAAGGCAGTTGTGATTGGATGTCCCTCTTAACTCATCCAACCTTTCCATACGAACTTGTCTCTACTTTCTACATGACCAAATTAGGTCTGATTGGATTACGTCTCTGTCAAACATTTTAGTCTAGTTTGTATTTGTTGACGAAAATGTCTGTTAATGCAGTTTTAGCTTCTGTCAATGTGCACCTGTTTTTTCTTTAGTTATATTCTAGTTTTCGTCAGGGATAAAAAGGTTGTTGACGAAAACTATGACGAAAATAATTAGTCAATAAAATTAACACTGGTTGTGGGGATGGGAAGGGGTTAGAGTGCACACTAAAGATAAATGCCAAAGGTCAAATTCAGCAGGAAGCTGAGATGACATTTTGGTTACAAGTAAGACAAAAGAAATCCTCCTTCTTTAATTTTTCTCAAAATATTGAGCAGTGTGTTGAAACCTCTCTTTTTGGGCAGCGTGTTTGCTCAGATCAAAGTGGTGCATTTAACTGATTTATTTATCATTACATTATCGTTTTCCTCTGCTTATTGCACATATTTAACGATAACTGAGTGAAAATAAAATATTTATCTTCTTATTTCAATATTGCATACAATTATTTGTAATGCATAAAAACATCAAATTAAATAATTTTTTTAAGATCTCAAACAGGTCCGGTGGGCCTTATTTGGCCTGCAGGCCGTATGTTTGACATCCCCACTCTAGAGCGTGGCCCTGTCTGCTGTTTTCATATTTATACTCGTGCAAATAAACAGCTAAAATCCATGTATGCAGGCACACACTCACACTCAGTGGCCCTCTGTCTGCTGTGTGTGCTGTAGAGCGTATGAAGTCGCTCAGAGGCAAGTCCTTTTAGTCTGCTATTAATTTTACATCCTCCGAGGAGCTCATATATATCTTTTATCCATTTAATTAGTTCTGCTGTCTCTAAGTTGGTCGGATCTATTTCACCCTGGACGATAAAGGCCAGTCCAGTCACTGAGTGAATTCATCAAATATACACATTAGATCTCTGCGGACTGCTCAGCCTTTAATACATAATCTATGTGTGAGTTATTGTTGTCAAAGGCAGACGCTCTGACTGCAGTTCAGAGAACAGAGAGCAGTTTAACTCACATTTCTGTACGCGCTCTTATTGACTTTGGCATCAAACATTATGAATAATGTCTTGGACTACTTAAACACAAATAAATGTTCACAGACACAGACCAGTGTTAACAGCCTGGGGCCTTCTATTTTTTTAATTCAAGCTCCAATACTTTCTGCAGAAACATTTAACGACATGTGTGCTTGTGAAACGCAATCAAAACATCGCAACAGATGATTTATTCATTTAAACAAAATTTATACAACTTTTATAGATGTTTCCCTTGTACTGTTTCTGTGTGATGCCTCTGTTAATGGGAGAGCAGGCAGCTGTAATTACACTGGGTGGCCACTAGGGGTCAGGCTGACACTAAACATGGAGCTCCTGCTGTGAGCTCGAATAACTGCACACATGATCAGGTGACGGGAGTTTGTTTAACAGTGTGAGGCTGGATAGTTTTAAACAACACTGATGAAGAGATATAACCCTGATTTAAATAAAATTAAGGTTTAAATTATTTTGAAAATAAAAATATCTGCATGTTTCATAATCCACCTCTTCTTTATGTTTAACTTTAAAAACTTGTGACATATTTTGAAGCGATTAATGTCACATGAAGAGAATTTTTTCATCAGCAATTGTTTGTTTCGAATGATATAACATATATGACGGAGTAAATTTAAAAAAAAATGTTAGAACAAAGTGAATTTGTGACATATCATGGCATGAATTCAAGAAAAAGACCATACACTTTTGTAATCCTGAAGATATGCACCATCTATTATAAGAAAAAAAAAAAGGGTTCATGATGCTCCATAAATACCACAAAAAAAATCTAACACTTTCTAACATGGAAGGAAACATTCCTTTGCAATGTTTCAGTACTGGACATTCATACATGATGTTGCACAAAGTTACATCGTGTATGCATGCTTTGAAACTTCGCTCACAGCTATTATCACATATGCTAACTAATGAATGCAAAATATATATATATGATTAAAACGTCATCATCAGTCATTGATGAAGTTTAAAGGATTTTATTTTAATGAAACTTGCAGGTGGAGGGAGTATAAATAAACATGAAGGACAGTGGAGCATACATTTTAATACCTCCAGCGGCATTGTCATTCACAGTGTTGTGAACATTTTGTTGAATAATTTTCTAGTTTACACACATCCCTATATGTCACTGAAACTTAACCTCCCAATTCAATTTAATGTTTCAGTACTAGACCTTCATCAGGCGGTATATTTTAAAAGGCCAGACATCTTAAATAGGCTGCGGCTACACACTTGCATCCATTATTATGATATCAGATCTAAAACAGCAAATTAACAAACACACGACAAACATCAGCCTTCCAATTGAGAGAGAAACTATGATCCAAAGCCTACAGTGCAGTTCTTAAGATTTTTTTACATAAAAATTTTGAGTGTTAGGGGACACTAAAACCACATCTTATGGATGAATTGCCCTCTTTTGCACCTGTCTCATGAAATAGATGTGAGGTATTTTTTATTTTAATTCTTAATTATTTTCCAAGGACAACCTGCTTACACTTCTACGGGCAAAGTTACAAAATAAATTTTATGGTAATATTTAGTAGATTTGGAAAGCAAATTTAAGCCTTGATCAGAGTTTTGTTGAGCATGCATTTTTCACATTTGCTTTAGTTGAGTTTACAAATGAAAATCTTCATAATCATGTTAAGCTGATATAAGGTCAGGTTACTGCAGTATATTAACACTGAAAGGTCACGCTGAATTTTGACTTCACTAGATTAAAATTTTAATGCTGTTGGCCTCCTACTTGAACTGGAAGTTTCTTTATTTTACATTAAAAGTTATTCATACTAATTTACACCAGAAGCACATAAAATGTAAACCTTTTTTTCCTGACAGGTCAGATGCTGCTCAGCTGAAGTTTGTTCTTTTTACCACAGTAGCAGTAGCTTCTTGGTTACAGCGCAATGTTTATTCTCTTTGTAAAAAATAAACCTCAAAAGCTTCCTCTAGTTTTCCTACAGGTCCTATTTTCAGATTTTGGACTAAAAATAAATGTAGTAAGTGGACAAATTATTCTGGAATCCTTTAATGTGGGTAGTCAAGGACTTGTACTGCAGTGAATTAGATACCTGCAAACTAAAAGAGGAGGACAGGGTGAAAATGGCTTTCTGTGTGCAAAGAACATTTTTACCCTAATCGGACTTATTCACAAATAAATAAATAAATAAATAAATAAATAAATAAATAAGCTTTGAACTGTAAGAATAAAAAAAGACCCTCTGATAAGAGGAGGGTGTAACTGTACTGCAGTACCTTTTCTTAAAAAAGTCAGTTGCTTGTGATCAGGACAATAACTCTGTCACCCTAATCCTGAAATAATAAATGATTACTGTCCATTTCCATCCCAGACTTAAACTTGTGTAAATGTAAATTTTTGGTTTTAATTTAGCTTTGAGAATATTTGTATGCCATATAAATATCTCTTTACCCTGAGTATTAATCATGAGAGATAAAGTTTGGTTTCAGCAGCAAAAATGACCACAACTGATTTTTCTAGTAAGTTGGGATAAAATCCTGGCCTCAAATTTTGTTTTCAAAATGCATCTACAGGTTTTTAAGAGGCTATTCTAGCAAAGTTAGCAAGGGTTTTATTCAGCCTGACCTTACCCACAATCATCTAAATTAAATACTTGTTAACATTTAAAATCAGATACCTCTGAGTGTAAATTAAAAGATCAGATCAACCATAAACTTGCTTTTCTTTTTTTGTTGGCATTAGTTACAGAAGCGGCCTTAAGGTAAATCATATCTGATGTTGCACAAACGTACATCCTGTATGCATGCTTTGTAACATCGCTCACAGCTATTATCACATATGCAAATTCATAAAGCAAAAAAAATGAATTATGATTAAAACTTCATCATCATTGATGAAAGTTTCATCGGTCATTGATGAAAGTTTAAAGGATTTAAAAAACAATGAAACTTGCAGGAGGGAGTGTAAATAAATGACTTGAAGAATGGTAGAACATACATTTAAACACACTAAAACTCTGATGTTCAATCTGAAAATTCATGAGTTATGACAGCATTGTCATTCACAGTGCTGTGAACATTATGTTAAATGATTTCCTCTTTTACATACATCCCTGCATTATATTTCCCTGAGTCTTAACCTCCCCGTTCAAGCTCTATGATAAACTGAAAAGAACAGGAACACTTAACTTTCAGTTTTACCTTGGTGGAGGTAGAAAATCAGTAGGAGATGTTGCCTCATCAATGAGGATTCACAGCAGAGCAGTAAGCCTGAAGACGGTCTTTGTCAGTGTGACATCTAAAATTGAAATCCTCCACACAGGTAAAAATAAGACTTTTACAGACTTTTAAGGCCTTTAATTTCAAAATCAAATTGAAGACTTTTCCCTGACTTTTAAGATCCATAAAAACACTGACACAATGGAGCCACATTAAAACCAGACACCAGGCTGCTGGAATAAATACTGAAGGAGAATGAAATAGTATTATTAAGTGCTGTGCACAGTGAATGGAGGCAGGCTGACTTCACTGTCTCCTCTTGTCTTTGTGTTTGCAGCTTTTTAATCATCACAATATTTCCTGAAGATATTTCAGAAATGGAGTCCAACTTTTTCAAGCCGAATGTTAATTTTGTAGCATCAAGAACCTGAAAAACAGAAACCTTTTCCGAGGCTCTCTTGAAATTCAGACTTCAGATGAAACTGGCCATTGTTGTGTGGTTCAATGTTTTTTTCTTAACGATGAGGAAATGCAACCGAAGTCTTTACTCTTGTTTTTCTTCTGGTGTCTGAAAATGCACATTTTTGAAAACGGGTCCCAGAGTGGTTAAAATCTGAAAATGTGGACAATGATAGTTTCAGAAACAATGACGTCATAGGCTAACCTCTCTCTCTTACACCACTCGCCTAAACTCCAATGACAACAGAAATAAGGGCAGAATACGGCGTTTGTGCTGCAGAAGACACTGAGCTTGTTATGGCTTTAAAGGCTAAATCTTCTGCTTTTCTACGACCACTGTGAGCAAAAAGAGGACACAGAACAGCATACACCAGTGTTTGCTTACATTTCTCATGGGGTATGTATGCTCCATGTCTTCTCTGGTTTTGGTGTATGTCTGCAGCAGTGTTACAGCGCCACTTACAGGCCTGGCATATATACTACAGCATTTTCAGTGTTTTTGTGTGGATGGACACATTTACTAAAATGATGCCGTCTTCACAGAGAACTTTTTCAGTAAGTAAAACTTTTTATCTCCGTGAGGACAAGGCCTCAGTCTGAGGGGCTCCGTGGAGCTCCTGCAGCTTCAAGGCCCCCTCGCCCACATGGGCCCAGTCAGCTGACTGATCTACTCTGTGGTGATTGGTCAGCTCAGTGCTGCATGGTGCAATGTTTTCAGGGACTTAAGCTTTTACTTATTCCTCTTAATTCTTCCTCTCCTGTTAATTCTTGGTTGTATTTCTTGACTTTTCTCTTGTTTCTTTTCTTTTATATTTTTTTTAATCAGTCCTCTTGATTTTATTGCTTTATTTTAGCTATTCTGATGTGCATTAGTCTTCATATTCCTCTTGACATCCTACCTGCTTTCATTACAATTAAAGTGGAATACTACTCAGTAGATGGACATTTGCTGAGTGTTTATTTGCTTATTAGTTGTAAGAAAAATCCATGATTGTTATCATTATAATTATTATAGTTTTTATCATGTGTCATAAATTTTCTGCCTGTTTGTAAATCACTTGGAACTGCAATCAAGTGTAAATGAAATTTGCTATATAAATACATTTTGATTGATTGATTGTTAGACTGAGTCTACATGTAAAGACTGATTTTTTTTCTCTGATTACCTGATTAAGAGTAACTTAAAGGGTTAGTTCTGCTATTATTATTATTATTATTATTATTATTATTATTATCATCATTATTTTTTTTTTTAAGTAGAGTTGCTTGAGGCCCATGGCACTAGTAAATATGACTGCCAAAAAATAAACTTGTGAGCTTTGTTCCTGAGTGGACGGTAGCCAGTACATGGCAGTACATCACCAAAAGCTTCGTAATTAACCCACTGACAGGTTAAAACAAGTCAAAAAACTGTGTTGGCTTGACAATACGATACAGTAAGATTCTTTACAGCGTTTAACTTTTCCTGGACAAAGCCCCTGTGTTTAGAACTGTTGCATGCTGGGATGTAGGGTTATGTATCCCTCCACCATCAGCTGGACAGGTAGTCACAGGAAATGGCAAACACTAACTTCACAAAAACTGAATTAAAAATGAGAGATTTTGACTCTAGCAATGATGACATGCCATTAGTTGTAGGTACTAGAGGGCATCTTAATGAACCGGAGTGCACAGAGGAAGAACTTTTGCAGATTGAATCACAGGGAGGAAGAGGGATGGAGAACGAAGGAGCAGGACAGATCACAAGTTACCTGGTGATGCAGATGCATGAACTGTGAGCCCATATCTGCAAACTCGGAGGTCCATTGTTGTCACGAGTGAGACTTAGTAACATGGCATCTCCTGGACCTTCATCAGAGCTCTTTATTTCGGTAAGCCCTCAGACTGCTGTCGTGTTGTGATCCTGACGGGTAAAATGGGCTGCAGAGGGGTGAGTCCTATGTCAAAGTTTAACAGAACACGCCAAAAGTAGTGATTCAATGGTTTGTGTTACAGTGACCAAATGACCCGCTGAAGCACTCTGACTTATCTTATGTTGGCGGAAGGATATGTAGCCCTTCGTTGTATCACAAAATAGTTCTAAACACAGGGGCTTTGTTGAGGAAAAGTTCAATGTTGTAATGAATCTTACTTTATTGTATTGTCGAGCCAACATTGTTTTTTGATAAGTTTGAACCTGTCAGTGTGTTAATTATGAGGCTTTCTGTGGCACCGTGTACTGCTATGTATTAGCATCTGTCCACCCCCTGATATTCCCCCCAGGGACAAAGCTTGCAAGCTCCCTTATTGACACTCAAATTTACAAGTGCCATGGGCCTCGAGCAATCCCTCCTAAAAAAAACCCCCCAAAAAACTAACCCTCTGAAAAACCTCTCACTCTCTAGAAACAACAACAGTTTATGTATTTTAAGTATTATTTATCAGTAAGACACAGAGAGTCAAACTATGGTCTAACTAATAGTTGAGCTGGGAGTTGAAGGGTTAATCAAAACCTGCAAATCTCGAATATTTAAAATGATTTGTCTATATGTGTGTGTGTTCTGCTGGTGTGTCTAAATGTGTATTTTGCTCACAGTTTGTTACTACACAATAAAGTGAGAGCAGCTCCAACATGGTGAACTCTTTAACAAGCTGTCAGGGGCCGAAACATTGTTCTGCTGCTACCGCTCACACAGCACAGAACAGGTACTGACACCCTCAGCACGCACACACACACACACACACACACACACACACACACACACACACCCACCCACACACACCCACACACACACACCCACACTGAAGTGTGTCCGCACAAGAGTTCTCACTCCAGCAGCTAATAGCAGCGTTGTGGGTGTAGTTTCTTAATGGAGGCTCACAGAGAGTTTGTGCTGCAGAGGTAGATCGGCCCCTCTGGGCACAAACACATTAACCTATTTGGAGGGCGTGAATTCTAGATGGTGTTATTAGCACCCGGCCCGGCACCCTGAGCCCGAGCCGCTCCAATACTCAGTGTGAGTTTGTGTTTGCGTGTCAGGAAGAGAAGGAGAGAAAATCCTTGTTTTAGACGACTGTCTCAGAGAGGAGTGAAGGTTTCTGCAACATCCATCTGTGCTCTGTGAATCAGCAGGATGGAGGAGAAAAAGGTGGTTTTGTTTGTTTTATTTGGCTGCTACACAGAGAGTCAATGCAGGGATGGAGTTTGTACAGGTGGAGAAGTAACTAAGGGAAAAATAATTTGAGTTTGGAGGTGAGCTTGATAGGAACAAACATCTAAAGATATATTTTACATGTGGGGTGAGGACTGATCAGCTTTCATGTAAGGATGATGTTTGAATGAGTTACCTGTAAATATTCCTCAGCTGATTTTCTAGGTTGACCTTAACAGAATTTATTGTGCCTCGAAAGAAGATGAAAGACAGCAATCCCCAAAAGGGCGCCCCAAGTTGTACAAAAGGAGTCCAGTCCTGAGGAAGCAGCTGGGGCTGAAAGACAGAAAGGAGCTACTATATTAGAGGGTAGCAAAATGAGTAGAGGACAGCTCTTACCGGTGTTTACAAGGCTGTTGGATCAAATGTCGGAAATTTGTAGAAATGTTTTACCCGATGCTGATAACAAGTGTTGATAACAAGTTGCTATCATATTATCAATGTTGTCAATTCATTAATTATCTATACTGCTTTTACATGCCAGAGATGATCCTAGTTATCATTTGTAAAAAGAGGCAAGGCACACTCTAAACTGATCTCAGTTCAATCACAGGGCAGACATGAAAAACATTCACACATACAGGCAATTTAGAGACATGTATTGTTTTTGTTTTTTGCCTTTATTGTTTTTTATTGCTCTTACTGTTCTTATTGTGTCTGCCTATTCTAATGTAAAGCACTTTGGTAGGCCACTGGCTGTTAAAACGTGCTATATAAATAACGCTGACATTGACATTGACATTGACATGTGTCCACCTAATTGCATGTCTGTAGATTAGTGGTTCATGCAGCTCCATTTCATGTTGTTCACGTGTAAAACTCAAAATATGAATTTTTCTCTTGTTTGTTTGAATGATCTTAAAAACAACTGCTTTCATCATAAACCTTAAAAACATTTAAATGCCTCTGAAACAGATTGGTGGTAATCAGGTAACCTTATTATTCACTAAAATAAACACAATAAATGGTTTTACCGTTACTGCCACAGCTTCGTCCTCAACTTAGCACTAAATGCTTTGAAAAAACGGGGGCAATTATGCTTATACCATCCACCCATTCCATCCAATTAGCCAATTAAGGCTAATTATGGTTTTAAGCTTTGGCACAAGGGTTTTCATAATTAACCATTCATCAAATCTCCACCCTCTCTGCCTCTCTCTCTCTCTCTCGATCTCTCTGTGAGACACCCAGACGGCAGAGCGGCTACACACAGACTCCTGAGACCACCTTCCCCCCTGGGAGTGACATCATAACCAGGCTCTAGTTTACATCAGACTGCTGATTAATCTGTTACTCCTAGTACATCTTCATTTGACCTTTTTTTTTACAGTATGCTTGATGACTTAATCATCATTTTATGCCCACTTGTTGTTTAATCCTTTAGAGCTCTGGGCGGATATTACATTTCAGTTTATCCCATTTCCAATGACAACGAGTACATTTGTGCTGTTTTCTGAAAATCTTAACATATCAATCTGGTTTTCAAGAGACAGCTGTGGGCCTCATTTAACAATATCTTCTTTGAATTTTCTGAAAATTGATCTTCAAAAATTGCACAAGAAAAACAGTCTGATTCACAAAGACGCTCTTAGATCTCAGAGGTTTTCTCGACTGCGTGATCTACCTGTGTTCAATTAATTCATGTCATGTCTTTGTAAGCTTGAAGCTCATGCATGTTTTTACTAATTATCATAAAGAAATGTCTCATTTATGCCCATATAAAGACATAAGACACATAGGATGAAAAGGAAAGAGAAGTCACAAAGTCACTGATCTCTAAATGCCAGGTTAGAAAGACTTTGGGTCCTGTTAACAGAAGACTGTGCACCACATTAAGTACAAAAGAGACTCTATTAAGTGAGCTGGTTCACCAGTCTCAGGTGTTCGAGATATCAGATACTGCAGAGCTGGGTACGAACTTTCTCTGTTAAATCAGGCTTAGTGTGTTTACATTGAGGGTCACCACATTGTGGTCAACATCTGATGTTTTAAATGTGCTTTAGGAATTAGCCTGACTTGACTTAGCTTGATTAGATGTTTAACCTGAGTAAAAATGATCGATTGATGGCAACCAGTACTGTCAGGTCAAAATATCATGAAAAGATGATAAAACACAAACGTAATTAAGGTAAATTCCAGTTGATGCTGCATTGATGGAAAGAGACACTGAAGATTTAAAAACAAGCCAATCCTAAAATAAAAACAAAAACTACCTGACATAAAAAAAATGAATTAGATATATACATTTGAAAGAGTGAAGCCAAAAACTGTCTCAGACCAGGTTATGAGATTGAAATCAGATAAATCCAACTTAAAAGAAGCGCCAGCTCTGTGACACAGTAAGCTCATATTTTATATGACACAGCGAACAGCTAACCCCTGAAATGTTTCTGAGTGAAATACCTGTAAACAACAGTGAGACACTGGCTCTATCATTTTTCCAAAATAGGTATAAATTAATGGAAACTGTCAAGGAAAGGAAGATTAGTCAAACACATTTAAATACCTATTTGTGAAGGTAGTTTTTTATCATCAAGGATAAGAGTTTCATTGAATCTTTTTAAGTAATGAGGCTGTATATTCAAATATAGACTAAACACATTAAAATAAAGGGTTTACATATTAAAAAAATGCATTTTTAGTTTTGTAATAGTACAAAGGTGCTGATCATAAAAATGTAGACAATTGTAATTAAAAATATAAATGTTACAATCTTGTTTATTATCTTATATATCTAAATGCTGATCGTTTCAAACTGATGGTTTTACCTCGTCCTATCAGCACTCAAATGTACCACAGACAGGAGACTTTAAAGATCTTTTCTGACTCAGATGGAAGAAAAAATATTTATAACACAGATGTGTCATATTAAAGATTTTTGCTATGATAGGCTAAAATACAGACTTGTTACAGTATTGTCAGAAATATATTTCTTATTATTTTATTTAAAACACTGCACTGTACCTTTAAAAGGAATTTTATGTTTAATTTCTAATTTTAATCCAAAATTATGCCTTCTGTGTTTTAGCTTTTGTTTTTTTTTTTTGATCTTCTTTTTATTTATTGAAACATAATAATAAACAGAGCAGTCAAATGTTAGATAACGACACAGGCATATTTCCACACATATGAGTATCCACCAAATGTCCACGGACAATCCCAGGCACTCTCTGCAACTCATGAATTAGTCAGGGATGACATGTAGAGGTCATTCAACAAGCCATTAGAAATAAATAAGTTTAAAAAAAAAAAAAACGTATTAGCCATCAATAATTTTTTTAGGAAACAGATAAAAAGGCATATTTACAACCACTTATCTGTACAAGTTCATCTGTATGTAGTATCGTTGCAGATACCAATTAAACAAAAGGGACCATTTAACCACAATAAACTCCAATTTCAATGTTAGCTTTGCAGTTATAAGTTCCTTATTGTAGACCTCTTTAATTCTTGTTCTCCAGTGTCAGTGTGGGGGGCTGCGGTTTTAGCCAGGAGACGGTTATCTTGTTTTTGGCAATAAGGAGAAGAACTCTGAATTCCTTATTGCTCTTATTTCTGCCCTCTGTATTTTGTGGCAACATCCCTAACAGAAAATAAACCAGTTCAAAAGGTAATTTTATATTCAAACATTTACCTATTTCTTTTGCATATATTATATTGTGATTATTATTGTTACATATTTTGCTAATAATCTATCAGCTTGGGGCAGTCCCAGAAATTGTGATTGTGATCTCCTACCTGACCAGAGCCTCTCCAACACTGGTTAGAAATGTCACCAAATCTGTGAGTGACAACAGGAGTCTTGAAAAATCTAATCTTGATTTCAAGGCAAAACCCTTTGCTTTTGTTTAGCTCACCATTCATTCTCTTTTTATCTTTGTGACATGTCCCTATTTTTATGTTTTATTGTGATGTGTTTTTTTTTTTTTTTTTTTAACCTTTGTCACTGTGTTCTGGTGTAACATGTTCAGCATTTTGAAACGCCTTGTTGCTGAAAGGTGCTACACAAAGAAAATCGTCCGTCCTTGTTTTGCCTTAGAATGTTGTTTTTCTAAAACCTGAAGATCAAGGGTGCTGAATGTTGATTTAATAACTAGACCTTCGGTGGCATTTTAGTACTAATAGAGGTAGAGGGAGGTAGTAATTTGAGATCTCTAAAAATGTTTCAAGGATCTGCACTCACCCTGCTAAGAGCACTCTTCTGTGGTCTTTCATTTTTTTCATAGCTGAGAGCAAATCTCAGGAAATAAAACCTTTGTGAATTTAGGAATTTTCTTGAGAAACACGTTTTAAAAATACATTCATTCTCCAGATCCATTGATGGGTGGGATCTGCTGTTAACTAACCTCAAATAATAAAAAGTAATACAAGTTTGACTCAAAAACTGCATAAGGACCAAAATCAAATGTATAAATGTATGTCCCCTTTGGGCTTCTGTATAATATAGTTTGAATTTGTCCATACATGGGTCACCTGCATGGTATGGATTCATGAAGGTGACCCACGGGTCATGAGGCCATCTCACCTGTCCTGGTCCTCTCTCTCTCTGACACTGCTCCCTCGCCCCTCTCTCTCTCACCTCTATTGTACCACTGCATTATCTACTTTTAGTACGATTCTCCAGTTTCACAGTGTAAGTGAATTTGGTCGACTTGTGCATTATTAAAGGGGCAGAAATTATTTATCTAATATTCATTATTTATATTTATACAAGGAGCCTGTCCGCAGGGAGCAGGTCTCATTTTCAGCCTCATATTTTGTAAACAGGCAGTCACAGAAGCGACAGTTCCTCTGATTTAAAGAGACAGGCCTGCTTATGGAGAATGATGGCTTCCTTGAATTCAAATGGAAAGGTGATCAATTTTTAATACTTTTTTTTTTCCTCTTCCTCCGTGCAGCATTTGCATCGAGACGTTCTCAGGTTCCTGCCGCTGCTCTGACTTTCAAATGGACAATGAGGGCAGACAGGTGAGTCTGAAGTGGTAAAAGGGAAAGAAAGGAGAGAAAAGCCATCTGTGCTGCTGCTGCCTAAAAGCTGGACAACAGCAGCTCAGGCGGGAGATGGATTTATTCAGCTTTATTTCAGGGGATAAATGGCAAGATTCAGGTTTTTATCTTCAGGAAATAAAGCAAAAAGTTCAGCTTCTTTATGTAGGAGTAAAAATGGAGAGCTTTTTTAAAAGGAGAGCGGCCTTTTTCACTGCGAAAGAATGAGACTGAGAAGTGATTAAATTTAGAGTGACGATGAGCTAAATGGAGAATTCAAGGGTCATGGTGTCTTTAGTTCAAATTTAAAAATGAAAAGAGTTCGTGTTGAGCCACAGGCCACATTCAGAAGCTCCCCATAGTGTCTGAAAACGTTAAAAAAAACTACAAAGTAAACAAGTATAAAGTTCTCAACTTGCTGCAGGCCTGCACATTAAAAAAGCAGCGCTCACTGGGCTGGATTGTATCATTCAATATGTATCTCTCCATGTTAACACAGCCAAGCAGACAGACAGACAGAGGGGATGGCGAGGCAAGACAACCGAGTGTGCGTCTGTTAGCCCGAGTGCGCGTTAGCCGCATCTCCGCAGCCGCAGCTTTAAGTATGAACAAAATCGCTTTTCAAAGGGAATAATGTAGAACAACATCATGTCAACTTTAGGATATATTTATATATTTCTCAGGCCTGGCATTAATTTTAAAGCGGCGTTTTAAAAAGTTAAGAAAAAAAAAAAAAAAAAAGCAGGGATGCTATATGTATGTGCTCCAAGATGAGACGAAACAAGAGACGCAGGGAGCAGTTATGCAAATGAGTGAAATGAATGTCAAAATGGCGGTGAAGAATTGATGAGTACAGAGAGCGCTTGTCTTGGTTTTGCAAGGGAAGTGCATGACTGAGAGGACAAGTGACGTTCTTTTTCAAAGGAAAGTTTCACGCCGCTATCATGGCAGCCATTGTGACTTGCGGATAAATTTTAATGCCCCTCTCTGACGATTTTGTGTCACTCTCCCCTCTTTCCTTTTCCTTCCTCTTTTTTTTTTTTTTGGAGAGTACCCATTGCTTTCTCCTCTCCCCGTCTTGCTGCGATGACATCCGAGCAGACACATGTGGACCCAGAAAAGCCTGTGCACATGGAAGAGAAAGATGGGGGAAAAAGTCTCCATAAAAGATTCATCACAAATGTCTCTAATCCACTACTGCATTGTCAAGGAGATGTTATAAAGCACACATTGTAAATGGATTCTTCCCGCACTGACTAAAGTCATTTCTGCAGAGGGATGGGGAGAGAGGAGGGGGAGGGAGTCAGGGCGACAGGGGGCATCCTTGTGTGGCACCAGACAAGTACATAGTGTGAGCAGATGAGCAGCACTCTCTGGGACTGCATTACTACCTGTCCCCAGTGCTGCGCTGCCTGCCTGTGAGCTCTAATGTACAAGCCGGCCACATTCCCCTTGTCAAGGCCTTGACGTGCACGTCAAAAATTACCCAACCCAAAGTGACAGCCCCTTTTTCTTTCCCCTCTCTCGTTCTGCAGCCTGGCCTGCTCTCCAACCTGCTGCAAGAGTACTTTGAAAGCTGCCAATGACACTTTATTTATTCCGCACCGCAGGCAACACGAGGTAAAACAATATGGATGGCACTGTGGAAGCTCATAATATTAGCTTTAGCTGTGGGCACTCGGCCATAAATACGGCCCTGCCTGCCTCACCAAGGATATGATTGGAGCCACTGGAAGAATTTGGAGAAAAGGTCTGAAAAGAAGTGAGGAGTGGGGTGTCACTACCTTTTATTTCATCTCTTGTCAAATCAGCCGTCAGCTGCTCCATCCTCGCAGCGCAAAGTGACACGAGTCTCTCATGCTTTTAGTGGCACTTTGAGAAATAAGACCCCAGTCAAGCAAAAATAATCACTCTCTTCAACACTCCACTTCATTGGCCGACGCTCCTCACTGCCGCTTTTCAGAGGCCCCCCTTCAATCACATGTGATGATATTAAGTATAACTTATTTATTTTCTGCAGGGGAGGTGGGGAGGCACGGAGGAGGAGGAGGAGGAACCGACATATCTGCCACCAAAAAAACACCAAAACATGAACACTGAACACATCCACAAACGCACATTTAACAGATTTTGTACTGCTCTGATCTATGTGTCTGTTTATTATCATCTGATATTCCCCTCATCCTTCACATTTGAGTGGGAGCTAAAGCTGGGCAATATTATCCAGAAACCATAATCTTTATTTTACCTTTGAGTTTATATTAATTTGATATGTCTATATTTTTTATATTTAATCCTACCTTTTTGGTGTTAGAACAACAAAAACTGAATTTCAGACAAATCCCTACACATTGTACCAAATCATGTTGCAAAAATAAGATTTTCTGTCTGGTATTGCCTTGAATCAAATCATATCATATTATACTGTATCATAAGTATTTTATTTTGATGTTGTATATAGCAAACAATCATATTTTATGGGATGATGTGGTATTGTGGTAAATCCTATTAGAATTGTATGCCATCACATTGTATTATGTCACATGATATGTTATGTAATGATACAGTATCACTTCATATAGCACTGTATTGCTTATAGTTTATTGTACAATCACATTTTATCATTTAAACTTGGCTTAAGTAATCTCAAATAACATCATATTGTGTTCATCTCAATGTTTTGTGTTTCTGGTACTGCATCATATAATGTGGTATTATATCAAAGTGTTATATGATGTTATATTGTGTATTAAGTGATATCATATCACACTTTATCATATTATACAGTATCAGATTATATCATATTGTGTGGTATTGTATCTTGTGGTTTGGTAAGGCATGGTGTGGTATAGTAAAGAAAGATCACAGGTTTTCATTATGGCAGACACTTCTTAGACTGATTACAAAAGTTAGAGAAAAGGCAGCAGCTGAAATGTGTATTGATACGTTTTCAAACACAAAAAGATGACAGCTGAACTTCCTCTTCCCTGAAGACATGTTCATTAAGAGGAAAAACCAGAGTGGATCAAGGACAAGGATCTGGACACTTCAGCCTGATCTGCAGCAAAATACTACACACTGCTGTTTCTCTGATCAATAATCTTTTGAAGCTCTGATCTTGCCTCTGTTCAGCCCTGCACGTCCCCATGCTGACATGTTAGGCCTGCATCTCTATTAGGCACAAAAAGAGGGGAGAAAACAACAATTCACCATACAGAAGTAAAGCTGAACTTATGCACACTGGGAGAGAAAACAAGACAACAACTAGTAAAAACAATGTTGCTTTAAAGATCAATAATGAAATATTTTTACACACTTCACATGGGTAAATAGATGAGAAGGTTGAACATGACTGCAGTGATTTAACAGACATGCTTTACAGCCTGTAGAATAACTGACAGGAACTTCTATTCCTCAGCTGCTTTTTGGTTAAACTTGTCTGCTGAGGGCTTTACAGGACGTTAGGATGAGTGCTTATGAAGTTACAAAACTCATATTAGATAAAAATTTACATTCAGCAGCTGTTGTTGTGTTGTTTTGGAATCAAGACCCTCAAGACCAAGACACATCAACTGCAAAAGTATTAGATACTAAAAAATCAATTACATGGTAGTTACACTACCTGGCCAAAAAAAAAAGATGTTGTCTCTGCTTGATGCATGACAATGATTTGACCCTTCTAAAACAGATTAACATCTTTTTCATGACCACATGGAGTCTTTCGACATGGTCGTTTAAGAAATGAGAAGCTACTCATTGCATCAGCTGGGGTTAAATAACTTGTTGCCAGCTGAAAGATAATCGCCCATGCAGTAATTATCCAATAGGAGGCTCGTACCTATTGTCTTAGTTGAATCCAGGTGGCAACTTTTTTTGGCCAGACAGTGTATTTCACACAGAGCCAGTCTAAAAGAGTTCTGTCACTGAGAGGGGGCTGAGATTCTGTTGCTACTACTTTAAAAAATCATGCTTAACGGTTCCTAGATACCTTGCACTCAGTACAGCCTGCCTTGCAAAGCAGTGATGCACTCCTGCAAGAGGCAGTCAGCACAAACAACAACCAACAATTTAAAGGATTGATCAAGGCCAGCAGCAGACAGAGGTGGTCTAAAGTGTAGCATTATTTTACACACTATGGCAACAACAACCAAAGAGCAATGTCAGTGGCAACTTGATTTCAAGTAAGGGCAGGGACACCCTGCTCAAAATCTGTCAATGTATCTGACGTTGTTAAAACACAAAACCTGTGTAGGCCTACGTTTTTACCAGGAGTGTGAATCTTCCAATGGAATAGTTTAAGATTCAATTTTATTCCAATTCTCAGGGTCTTGATCTTAATTTGATTTTTAATTGAACAGATTCACAATTCATTATACACATTAACTGTTTGCCAAACAAAGGTATCTATTTCAGCATCTGCTTCAGCCTGCTATGCACTACGAGGCTGAGTTATGTGATTTGACACAAAAATAATCCATTGAATGGGTTTGAGGCATACAGCTCATGAATCTGTAGTGTTTGAATCAGATTATTTAATAATATAAATAATTTAGATACACTGCTGCATGAATTGTGTAAAGAATTGTATATAAAAATTGTTCCATGGATTTTTTAAAAATAGATTCTGAATCTTTTTATAAATACAATTCGATTAAAAAGAAAAATGATTCTTTTGGGACACCTCTACTTTTTACACAGAAAACCCACAAGAATCAGGAGCCCCTTTCACCTTTATACCAAAGCAACACAATAAAGCTCTGGCATCATTACACCTTCAGATATTCACATTAATTGCGTAAGGGCGCAAAATCAGTGTAAATGCAAACTGCAATATGATTTGGATGTGTGCAACATGGCATTTGTGACCACATCCACACAAAGGCATAAACTCACTCACTGACTGAGCCTGCCTGCCCCTCTCTCTTCAGTCTCTTCAGTGTTCTGCCTCTGATACCACCTCTTTAGTTGAAGCAGATGGGGGGCTCAACAGTCCCCCCCATTTAGTCTCTGCGATGTTCACAGTGAAGGTGAAGCGTCAGAGGGGCGTAAATATTACAGTTTGAAGCAGCAATGTGAATCGGTCTATTAACAAGAATTGGATCAATTTTGTCATTGGCATCAGTAAATCTGATCAATCCCATTCCTTTTCCATCACACATAATACACTGAGTTTGTAACGCTGTGCACAACATTATAAGTTGATCTTCTCCGAGGACAGAGGAGATCCCTGGTCTTTGGCATAGTTATTTTGTAAGTAATGGGCTTAACAGTTAAAAAAAACCTGGTTTAAAGTACTTTCAAGTTGTTTGATCTAGGCTGGTATTCTTAAAACTGCAGTATTTTCTGTGCATTTTGGCCTTCTGTACACATGCAAATGTTGTTTTAGGACACTAAAAACATACATTTTGAAGAACTCCTGCCAGGGTAAAGATTCTCTGAAAATATGCAGACAGAGAAAATTGTATTTTGTGCATAAAATACGTCGCTGTGCATTGTTTTCCTCTTGGTGCAATGTCACCATGTGACGTATTACTATCATGTTGATGCATATACAACAAAGCTATGTTTCAAAGCCTGCAGGTGCTTTTTTTGTTAATTTTAGAATCCGACCAACATGACAGAAATGTCTATGACAGAACTTGAAATCTAGCAACATTTGCAAAGAATGTACTTATTATTCCACAGTCACCAGCAAGACTTTACGGATAAACTGCAACAAAATATTTGTTTTATTTATTTGTAAAAAAAAAATCCCAACATGCAACTGAGCACTTTTATTAGTGTCCATGTATATATATTTTCATATCTCTAAAGATATGTCTTATTTTAATTACAGAATCCACATCTGTTGATGGGATTATTTCTTTAAATGGAGAATAAAAACCTTAGTTTAAAAAATACCTACCATCATGTGGGTGTAGCCTAAATATGACATTGAGGATATGAGGAAATTTATACAGGGTTCCTAGACTTTTTAGAATAAGATTTAAAGACTCAAATTTGGGCAAAATACATTTTTCACTACAGACCAAAAGGGCAATCAACACAGATGTAAATAATAATCTGATCACAGGCTCTAGAGGTGCATTTGTCTCCCAAAAGAGTCAGAGATGCATACATGAGATTGCATGCATGCATATGGACTTTTAAATGCTTACAGTACAGGCATCACATTTAAACTGTGTTCTTTAAGACCACCTGCAAAGTATATTTTTATACTTCATGGCCTTAGATTAAAAATAAAGTTCAAATTTTAATCTTTCGATGACTTTTTAAGTATCTGCAGGACCAAACAAATTAACTTATGCTTACTAAACAGAGGATGAATTTTGCACCTGAAACAACCCTATTCTAATCTGAAAACTGAATGGTGCCATCAGTTTAGAACTAACAACCAGCTGTGATTTCAACACAGTCTACATATTCATGAGCATCCATTCACACAAGTTTATTCAGTGCAAACTTTGATAAAGTTTGAAAAATGTAACACATTTATGAGCAGTGGTGGTTTGAGTAGAATTGAAAGTCAAAGCAGAGAATAAGTATCATCCCTCTCTCTCTCTTCTTGTCCTCTTGTATCCACTTCAGCGCACAGACAACACTCACATCTGAGCCGGGTCACTTAGGACCTCTGCTTCATCACTTTAACTAAGTTACACAATCCTCTGCTCCGACGTCGCTTTCTTTTTTACCCCCTCTTCCCCTCCTCTCATCTCGGCCTCCTGCACTCGCATCTGTGTGCATCTGCGTCCCCACCTGCTGCGCAATTAAAGAGAGATGAGCAGTGCTGTTAGTTTATAAAAAAGAGGAGTGAGAAAACATAATGTAGTTTGTGTGTCACCATCAATTTACTGCATGCTGAAAGTTTAAAAGAGACTATGAATTATTCGAGAGGAGTGCAAAGGGGAAGAAGGAGGGCGGCGGCGGTGAAAGGAAGACTGAACATAGAGAAGAAGGAGAAGGAGGCAAGGAGTGGGGGGAGAAGGTAGAGAAAATGACATTGTTATTCATCCGACTCTTTGTCACAAGTTGAGAGTGAAAGATGCAGAACTTCAAGCACCCTGGCTCCCGTGGGTGAGATAGTGCAGTTCAAACAAAGTAAACAACTGTTTTACTCTGATGCACACTTTAGTCTTGCTGGAGGCTAAGTTGCCTTCCTGCCGCAGCTGCTATTGTGGCACACTTTGCCGGCAGGGGAGAATGGCAGAAAAATGTTGCAAAGATCTCAGAGTATTCTCGCACAGAGGAGACGCGGCCTTGTTGTTATTTACATAAAACGAGCAGGTTGTTCTTTCATGTCGCGGGGCGCTGCCGGAGAAGAAAAAAGGACTGTGAACGCAGCATGACAAAGTGGAGAGACTGTGTGCTCAGAAAGAGGAACTTTAACCGTCACAGGATGTACATTACAGAAGAAAAGAGGGGTTTGGAATAACTTATTTTTTCTTCAGCTTTTATGTGGTTGCACAAGTGGTCACTGTGTATCTAAAGAAATAATTATATTACTGACATTAGCATGGATTTCTTAATCTCAGTTTTCCATGCATTTTGAAGAGAATCCTGCACATGAAGACATGCTGGACTAAGAAGATTGTGTCTTTATATGTATTTTCAGCGTTTCCATTGGTTATCACCTTCACCAAGGTGGTTATTTTTTTTGCTGGCGTTTGTCTGTCTGTCTGTCTGTAAGCAAGATAATGCAACAAGTTTGGTTGACTTTTATTAAATTTTCAGAGAATGTTGATCATGGCACAAGGAAAAAATGATTCGATTTTGGTGGCTATCCAAAGAAGGATGCAGAGCCATGATTTTTTGTAATGATCTTTCAACATTGCAAGATAGGGTAGTTCTCCATATTTTTGGTAATAATTGAAAAAGCTCTCAACGAATTTTCTTCTATATTTCAGGGAATGCTGGTCATGGCTAACCTGACACTAGATGGGCCGTGCAATATATATCCCTTCTTTTGGGCACAAACCTTTCATCTCCAAAATCTCTTCATTTCATGAAATGAAAAACATCCCAGAAATATAAATAATAAATATTGTACTGTCTTTACCACAAACATTTTTTTGCACTTTGATTTGGTTAAAAAATTCTAAAACCCACTCTTAAATATGGGAGGTGACCAAAAGCACTGTTTGATGGAAAAAAAAAATGAAAAGCCTTAAAAAATGGAAATGGGGGTTTGGTAGAACAAACTATCACCAAAACATGTTGAAAGTGGAGCAAAAATATTCTTTCTATTGAAAAGTGTTTTCAGTGTTTGTTTTTAATTTAACAAAGAAAGGTGATCCAGATCTGAAAAAAAGTGCTACTGAAGCTGTTAGCATCTATAATAATCTCTATAAGTGCAGCCACTTCCTGCTGTTGTCTCACTCGTATCTCCCACCTCTTCCTGCTCTAAAGGACTCTGATTGGACCATGCCACATTGGTCCACTCACAGTCGTAGATTGGATTAACAAGATGGATGTCTCTGATTACAGACATTGAATCAGGCAGGTCCAGTTGCTGTGCGAGGTTAGGTCATGGCAAAAGGATGAAGTTATCAGATTTGGGTGGTGAACACTGCCCTATGGCACAACGTCAACAAATCCTGAAAAAGAAATCCTGGATCCACATCTGTATTTGGAGCACCACCAAAATGTAATAACTTTATTGTGCCATGGCCAACATTCTGAAAATGTCATTAAATTTGTTGAGAATCATTTGTGCCATCTTGCTCTGAGACAAATACATGAACAAACACAACCAAAATATAATCATTTTCCCTGGTGCCTTGACCAACTTTCCATGAAAGTTTCATCAAATCTGAGGAGAAGTTTCTGATTTGTCTTGCCAGTGGAGTATGGAAATATTTGTGTGTAAAGATGATTTCTCACACTCGTAATGTGAAGGTCACCACAAAGTTCTCTGTAGTAAATTAACAAGGTTGAAAGCAGGACTTTGATATAGTAGCAACCTTTTGCATTAGAAAAAAACCCATTATGCAATAAATGATTAAGATGATTTATGATAGGATTTTGACACATATTCTGCCTCTGACGGGCAAATAGCAGGTCACTGTTTAGGATTTTGGGGTGGCCCTGAGAAGCATCAGATTTCAAAGGGGTCCCATTCCACCTCTTACTGGCCCTCTGGACAGATCTACAGCAATCGGTGCCTGATTTATTTCAACAGTGAACACTAAAGACACAAGTTAAGACAGAAATAGCAGAAATATTTAGCTCCAGTGGCCATAAAAAACCTTTCAAAGGTGATTAACTTTTCTAAAGAACACAACCAACCCCCCAACAGGGGTTCACTTTGTGTCTGATACTCTTTCAAACAGAAATAAATCAAAACAGAATTGTCAAAAAAACACACAAAGATAAAAATAATGAAGAAAATGTGAACAAAAAGAAGGATAAAATGCCTCAGGTGAGTTTTAGTTGTTTAGCGAAACAATGAGTCTTTAATGTTTAACCTGGACTAGGAGAGAAATCCCTCACATGAACAGGAATCAAAGCTCCTGTTACAACCTGAAGATTACACAGAAAACATTTGAGAGTTTGTGCAGCATGCTGCTTGTTTTTCTGAATCACATCATTCAGTTTAAAGTCTGCAGGCATGTCCACCATTTATCCCTCTTTCAAGAGTGGGATTTGAGCTTCACTAAGAGAGGAGAAAAGAGAAAATGTGCCCCCAGCCTCCCTACTGTAGCACTTTAACTTTAAACTAAAGGAATAGAGGTTAGATGACGGTTATGTGAAGGGCAGCAAGAAGTCATCGTTTTAGGATTAAGGATTACAGAGGTGGATGTGATCATGGGAAATACAGAACAGGTGACACATGCAACAAGTTATAGTCTGAAGCTGAACCATGTGTCAAAAGATCTTTTGTGCAGGTGTAAATTAGTTAGCAAACATAGTCCTGCATGTCTAATTTATCTTTTAGAGGTCTGGAAGCATAAAAGTAGTTCTAGCCACTCCAATGCTGTTCTTGTAGTTTGCTTTCTCCTAACAATCAACAAATTAGCTGTCCCCACCCTTAGCAAAATATATCCAAACTTTTGTGTTGGTTCTCTCCTTACAGGGGCAGAGCTGACCAAAATAACTGTAGCTTATGAGTTACAACTGAGACTAAGACTATCATACACCCCTCAGAAATATTGATCCATCCACTTAAGTAAAGAGGTGTAAAAATGTAAAATGTAAAAACATACCAAAAAAAAACAAAAAAGCATTTTTTTCCATAAAAGCAGATCAAAACATGCTTGTATTTAACAGCCAACATAATTTCAACAAGTGTTTTTGTGCAAATGTCATTCTCACTGGTTTTAATCTCATGTGTTGAGCCTTTAAAGCAGCATTAAGTAAGATTCCAGCCTTTTAGCTCTCTAGGGGCCTCTATGGCCATTGAGTGTAACTGCACGGTTACAAAAACAGAGCGCCTCACACCAACGTGCATTTGTTGACATACAGAGGGAGGAGAAGCGAGCCAACAGGACATCCCAAGAGACAAATGAACCATGTGGACTGATAAGGTACAGTCTGATCATGTTTTTTAGTTTGTAGTTTTTAGTGTGGAAGTGTTCCTACCATGCACATCGAAGTTACATAGTGCCAGTGAAGGCGATACAGACCCCCTCAGACTATGACAGAGGTGTCATTCAACCTGTTGTAAGGTGATGTACCATCACAATGATTCTAGAAATATTATATTAGGGTGGAAAAACTACGTAGTGTTGGTTTAACTCATGGTTGTGAAACAGACTGAAATCAAATAATGGCCTCTTTATGATTTAAAGAGTGAACAAGTCAATCAGAGACAGGACTGATTATTCCTTCTTTCCATTTTTGAAGTTTGAAATTGTTGCTGCACAGCAGGTGTTGGAGGAGATTAACAATATACTATCAGAACAACAGTGTTTGACATTTCCTCTGGGACAATGTATGATACAATTGTATGTTGAAAGAAAAAAATGACAGCTTTATCCACAGGAGTCACCAAAATTGACAAAACATCACAAAAAATTCCTAAGAAAAGGTATGTTTTTAATAGTTAGCTTTAAATATGCTTTACTTGACATAATACATTTGTCTCTCTAATTAGACAAATATAATTAATATTCAAACTCTATAAAGTATAAAATATCGTGGACCTGCACACTATACTTGTAGAGCTTAAGCTGAAATTCTTTAGACATTCAATAAGAAAATGTGCACCGCAGCAAACAATGAAACCCTCCTCACAAACAGACAAATGTTTCCACACAACAAACCTGTTCAGTGCTCTCTGTTTAAATGTACTCACTAAATAAGAAATGGGGGAAAATGAACCCATTTCCCCTCTCGTTACTTTTAAATGCAAATGGGCTCCTTCATTAAAATGTGTGGCTAAGTTTCATTAGCAGCAGATATTGATTTTCAGGCTGCGACGATCTGATAGGCCCTATAGGCAAAGTGAAGGTACAAAGGTTTGTCTAAATGCTCGCTGGTTCTTTGTGGCTCGGGGCGCGTTTGAGTTCTGGCTCGGAGAGCTATAGAATATCTGGAGAGGTAACATTTACATAAGCTTCTCTTTGTACATGGGAACCTTCATTAATATCACGCTGCTTTGAACTCGGGATGAGATGGTAACACAGACCAAACAGGAGTTAAGGAGAGAGGCGCCGGCTTAGATTGTTGCAGCGGTATGATGTTTTCTCTCATGGTGTTTCCTGTTTTTGCAAAATATTTCAAGTGCTGGAGCTTCTGGGTAATCCCACAAAAACATGAAAACCAGGAGACAGATGAAGATTTCTAGAAATGTGGACTCATTATCAAGATTTTAGATTAATGAGGCTTCCTAAAATTCATCTGCAATATTCCCATATTTTGCCTTGACTCAGGTTCAAATAGTTGATTTTGAAGACTGCAAGAATATGTTCACAATCAATAATGTTAAAGAAATGTTCTAGTTTTCACATACTGAGTACCCCGAATCCAGCTGTTGCCTCTCTGTCTGAGATGCTCTGTTAGAGCCCCTGCTCCTTTAAGGCACCCTTCCCCAGACTGAACTGACTGGTTAACCAATATGCTCTGCAATGATTGGTCAGTTCAGTGCTGCATGGAGCCATATTATCAACAACTCTACATTCATTACACCTTCTCTGACAAAACCATGGTACAACATCACACTGGTACTGTAGGTGTGTTGGATGAGTCATTTCAGGCAGTTACTGGCACTTCAAAGAGGGAGAGATGCCCTGATGCTTTGGACTTTTTGTCTGGTGCACAAAAGTTCTCTATCAGGCAGAGGACACATACAAAACACACTTAAAAACATATAAAACTTGAAAAATCATAATATGATTCTTTCATCCTTGTGAATGCAATATCTCAAGTACAATTTAAGGGATTTTCTTCAAAACTGACTAAATCTACAAAACTGACTTTAGGATAAAACCACAGGTCAATTTTATTTTGTGTCATGGCCACCCCTGACTAGTAAATGTGATACTTCAAGAATACTTAGAGGGATATCCTTCAAACATTGCACAAATGTCCACTCTGACTCAAGAGTAAATTAATTCAATTTTGGCAGTTACAGGTCAAAGGTCAAGGTCTCAAAAGATTTTTTTTAAACTTTAGACAAATGTCCACTCTGAGTCAAGGATGTCATGACAGATCTTGGAAGCATAGATCAAAAGTCAAAGGCCATTTTTTCTTGGAGTCACAAGGTCAAGTTGAGTGTAAATCTTGTTACTAAACAAACAACTATACCTCTAAAGAAGTAAGACTTCTTATTCCAAAAAATTTCTGCAATTTTTCTTGACCCACTACAGTTATTTAACTGACCAGCAATTTTTGCTTAAAGTAGACATACGGCTGCCTGAAGTTCCCTCTCCCAAAAAGGAGATTTTGGTGGTGATCGGAATCTAGTTTTCCAAATTTTTGTCATTAACTCACCCGACAATGTTGGGAATGCCTTTGTGGAGGTTTATGCTCTCTGACCACTTTAAGTGATTTATGTATTCATACAAATGTTCTGAATGTATTGCTAGCTAAGATCATGGTAAGTACATATGTATTTTTTGAAAAGGCCTTATATGAATTGATGGGTTGGACACACGATTACAACTTTACCTGCTCTCATATAGCCACTCTGCCAGCCCTCTCTTAGCCGGGGTAAACACATAAGGATTTTCTAAATCTGAAGAGATTTTTTATCTGTTAGAGACCCCCCAACCATGAAGATAAAAAAAAATCAGGCATTGAACAGCTTTGATTGTACTGTGTGTGGTGTGCTCCGATAATCTCAGCACAGCACACCACACACATAACATTCTGTCCTACCACTGATCTAGTATCTAATCCACAAAGACAGAAATCTTGTGTGATCTAACAAAAACGAAGAAGAAGAAGCATAGCAACAACCATAAACACAACACGCAACATGGGAGAGGACATACGAGAAGAGGGAATGATGGTGGTTTTTGGACTATTTTTGATGTAAAATTGGGAACTAAATAAAAAAAAGGACTGTGGAAAAATCCTGGAGACTACGTGAACATGTGAGCTGGTCCTCTGTTTCTTAGGCCCACCGAACTTTATGTTTATGTTTCAAGTCGGCTGTACTTGTTTTTATTCACACCTGCTTCCTTGTTCCTCAGTCAGTTCGCTTCTTGATTGGCTACATTCAGTTTCACGTCACAATTCATGGAGTCATGACTCGGGAGTTGTCGGCTTCCCCCACACATGTGAAGATTTTTGGTCAGAAATATTGAACAAGTTTAATATTTACGATTGTCGGCCCCGACCCGTTTCAGAGCAGATTATCGGATCAAATTCACTCTTAACACACCTCAGACCACAGGATAATCTTATAGGATAATCTTATAAGACAGAAGATAATCGTGCATTTGACATCTTTGGTCGAGAAGGGGGAAAGTCGGGACAAAAACAGCCTGATAATCTTTATGTGTGTACCCTGCTTTACTCTCCACCCTGTGCCAATGACCCTCCTTTAAATTCCTCCACCTCCCCTCTCCTGCTCGTGACACCGGGTCGCCACCATAGACTCTGTGTTAATTCAATCTCATTATTTCTCCAAACATGCTCTCACTGTGCAGCTCCCCCTCAATCACTCCACGGCCTAACCCCCTGATCTCTGCCAAATGGGGGCCCTGCTGTGTGCCGTTCCTCTCACCGTACAGAGCACACAAAAGGCCATGACCCAAATTGCGGTGGGATTTAGGCCCTAATCTGTCTTTACTCTGCAGAAAAATGAATGGCTTGGAAAGATACCGCAGAAAAAGAAGGAGGAGAAGCTGGAGGAGAAGGAAAGGAGGCTGAATTCATAGGATGGTGGGTATAGAAGCATTAAGAGCAAACCAGGTTGAGAAAACATCTGCTTTTTATCATCTGGGAGATAGTTTGGTCTAGGGCTGGGTTATCAGAGTGAGCGTGTGCTTGTGAGTGTGTATAGAGGTTGTGGTTGGTGTGCAGGGACTAACATGGCCTGTTTTACATTTTTAAAAAGTAACACACAAGGAGTCTCCTACAATCACACAGAGTGTAAATTATTGAAATTATCCCCAGTGTCGGTGGTCTTACATGATACACACAGACATGATGTGGCTGTACCTGCCAAGCCCCCGAACACACGTGTAAACAACTGTAATTCTCAGCAAAGTAACACCAAGCACACTATGTCTCTGTGTAATTTATTTATCATTTATTTTTCCTGATCCCAACGGGCAGCTAGAGGTGAGAGATGGTGTAATGTTTACTCCTCTGTGAACATACACACTCCGGCCTCATGTGAAAGAAAACTCACAAACACACAAATATTGTCTCTCAAACAGGACCGTCAGAATTATGACTCTCTGCTCTCTGTTTGAGATTCAGCTCTATCACTCTTAAACTAAGTCAATTTCTGTTAAATATGAAACTGCAATTGCTGGCAATGGCAGCACATTTCAAGATTGTGTTTATAAATCATCACTAATAAAAATAGAGAATACTGTTCTCCCAGCCCCAAGCACTGTGACTAAAAGGTAAAAGTAATGCCTCCTACCCACTAAAACACCCCACAAACACCTTACTAAAGACTTTAAAGAGACTGGAGTCTATCAACAACACAAATCGAAAGACAATCAGTCAACAATTTTAAGAGGTTTTGGTCTTTTGGGGCTTTTTTAGGGACTGATTTTTTACAGGGTAACAAACTACAAGACAACTACTAATTTTACGTCATTCAAACCAGTGTCTTCTTGTCCCTAGTGAGGCCCCCGCCTGTTACCTTTCATTATATTATTATCACACTTAATATAACTGAAATCATTGTCATTAATACCCGTATTTTTGTAATATCCCCTTAACATTGTGTGGGTGAAGTATGTCTATGGGAGTGATGTGTAAGTGTTTCTAAACATGCAATTGTTAGATTTCATTCATATTGAAATGTGTTGGGCACTTCTATTAGACTTGACTTTGAAGGCAACATATTTTACTCCTTTTCAACAAGTTTAAATTGGTGCCATCAGAATGTCCTTTTTTGAAGTGTCTTGCCAAAAAGATCGACTCATATATTGGATTTTGGTATGCCAGTTAACCCTCGGTTTCAGCACTGCTCAGAACAGGCCGTTTTAGTGTGAATGCAAAGGGCTGTGTCTGACCATGCCTCTTTCAAGTTTATGTGGCTTCTGCATCCTATCCTAGGCTCAAGTGTTTACTATGGCTGCGATGACATGCCTAGATAGTTTCCATTCACTGCCATTTGGGGGCTGACCAAACATTACCTTGCATTGTAGCTGGATCTGCTTGATTTGATCTTTTTATCAGTCAGATCCAGCTTAAAAGCCTCTCATTTTCTAAAACAGGGGCACTGTTAAATTTTTCAGCATTGCATACCACAGCCAAGTGGAGGAGGAGGAGGTCAAGTTGATTCATGCAAGTTCAAGACAATGATACATAAGATTCGGACATCAAAGTGGGGTCTAATAAAGTTATTTCTTTAATTTTGGTCCTGGGCTTCAATGCCTTTATTTGACAAAACAGTGGATGAAATAATAAACTGGGGGGGAAATGATGAAAGATATGGTTTTATTTGTTCTGATTTGTCACCAGCATCTGTACATGTGGTCTGCCACAAATAACCTCTTGGCGCCCTGGGTGCAGGGTGCACCTTTTTTAAGTGAGACATACACTCTTGCTACAGGTCTTACACCATCATCATGATATTAAATAATCTTTGTACGAGCATTATGCTTTTATTAATATATGATCAAGATTTTCTAAGGGCTTGAGCTTCAGTTGGGCAGCCTGGAGTCCTGCCTGAGGATTTTTATGGGGGTCAAACTCAGACTCTGTTTAAAGCTATTTTTAATGTACCTTATTTACATTCTAAATACATATTCTGGATTTGCAAGGACAAACTGATGTTTTACCTCCATGCCTGAGTCAAAGGACTGTACCTTACCGGCCTTGAGGAGCAGGATTATGAAGAAAAAACATCCGATTTCCTCCATCTCCTTCTTCAACCCTCTGCCTTTCTCCAAAAAACCTCCCATCTCATCACGGCCCCTCACTCACCAGCAGCCTTCTCTCGCTCGTATGATTAAGGGTCAAGCGTGCCACCTCGTCTCCAGGCCATCATTAAAAGTGCGACAGAGAAGAGAAAGAGGGAGAGAGAAGGAGAAAGACACGCTGGCACACGGGGCTAATGAAAGCCATGAATCACAGTGTGGTCTTTAAAGAACATATTAGTGGCATCATTAACTCTGCACAAAGGCCAGAGCCGGGGTGAACAGACAGGTCGCTCCACCAGCAAGTCTGCTGCCCCACCCCCTGCCACCCGCCCCGACCGCCCTGCCTTTCATATCCCCTAGAGCCGCCTCTCATTAGGGAGGCACCCATACTGACACGTATCATATGGCGCTCAGTCCTTGACTATGAACGTTTTAGGAGAGATCTAAGGTGTGATGTTAAGTAAGGGGTAGGACTATGCAGTGACAAGTGCCTCAATATGTTTCTTAGACTGAATACATATTGGGCAAAGCAATCATAAGGACACCCATCTGTTTAAACAAAGATATTCTTAGTGCTTGTGTTGGCACTCTGGCTGCTGCTCTGTTGCTTATCTGGAGCTATAAGTGACCTTAGTGGGACAACAGGATCTGGTTTTACTCAAAACCCAATTGTATTTGAGCTGGTCGCTGCCATAAACTGCATATTAAGATGGACAGAGAAACACCTTGCCTGAAGTGAAGCCACAACAACACAAGCTTCTCCCTGCTGACTGGGATTGAGATTGAGATTTATTTATTTATTAAAAAATGAGAGCGTGCACATTAATAAACATTGACATGTAAATGCATGGGATTATAGCCGAGTGGTTAATTTCCATCCCCAGTCCCATTAGCAGGTTGGTGCCAACACACAGAAACAAGAAACAGACATACATAATAGGAATTTAAAAAACAGAGCATATTAAGACATACAGTCACACAGACTAAAACGTCATACAGTCCTAAAGAAAAAGGGAGTTGGGGGACCACAGGAATTATTCACAACTGGGGGCAGTAAAGATTACAAACCTTGTCCTCTTCATGTTAACAGACTCTTATTTGCATTCTGATCCATTCTGACTTTACCAATGTTGCTAACTTCATGTAGGCCACGGATAACCTGTGGACACTCTTAGCTAGGCCTCAAGCCCATAGATATACTTAATTACTGTAGTAGCTTGAGGTCAACATAAGTGCTGCACCAGGCATAAAAAAGTACAAGTGAAAGCATATTGTCACTAAAAGCAAATCGGAATGCAAAAAAAAAAGATATTGAGCTTGTTTAAAACTTAAGATATTACATTTTTTATACCTGTGTTTGTTTATTGGAAAAAAAAAAACTTTTCACGGAGCCAATATTTCAAAAACAGAAACATTCAATTCAGATGTTTCTTTTTTCAGTATCAGGATATATTGTCAGCCAAAATTTGTTTTCAGCAGAAAACACTGAAGTCATCATTTTTGCTCCAAACTGCATGATGTTCAATAAGCTCTGGTTCTCTGTATAAGTAACATGTGAAGACTAACTATTAAGCCACAAGATTATCTCAACAAACTTTTATTTGTTGAACTGTTTTTGGAACTTGTTGATTTAAGAAAAGAGTACTTAACTTCATATTCAGATCAAATGCTGGTCTTGTCCTGGACCCCATTCATGGATTTAATTCATATGCTCTCTTTTCTATCATCTGTTCAAGTTATCTGTCTCCTCTAAACCTTTTCATCTTTTATCTTGAACATTAAGCAGTACGTGACTCAGCCCACTGATGAGCTTGTATTAACTTCTAGAATCCTTCATGCTATTTTTTTATACAGTGTAACTGTATTCACATTTTAAATGCTTTAGTGTATAAATATGGTCGTGGTGCTGAAAATGTCAGTCTGCATCATCAACATTACTACAAGTTGAAAAGCCCCTTTCTCCAGATACTTTGTTTGATATGAATTTCTTTAAAACATGATAAATTCTCTCTTTATATATGCATTGATAATACATCTGTATTGAAGTTTGTGATTTAGGTTAGTTTCTTTCTCCTTCTATTAATACTGTAAGGGTAGTGGTGGGAGGGTTTTTGTTACCTCCGCAGAGTAGGTTATGTTTTTGCCAGCATTTTTCTGTTTGTTTGTTTTTTTGCTTGAGTCTGTCTGTCCATCTGTGAGCAAGATTAAAAAAAAAAAAATTCTCAATGTCTCAATGGAGTGTGATGGAATTTTCAAGGAATGTTCGTCTTGGCAAAAGGGACAAGGGAATAGATATTAGCGGTGATCTGAATATGATGCAGATCCAAGATCTTTTAAAGGATTTGTTTACAATGTCACTCCTCACTTTTGGTAATAACTCAGTCAAGAATGTCAAGAATACTGTGATGGAGGTTTGTGTTTTCTGAGAACTTTTCTTGTTATTTTTTGGTATCTTATTTGATATCGTGGGAGGGCAGGAGACTGATGGGATTGTGCAATACTCAAAAAGTCCTTGACAGATTTTGGTGAAAAGGGAATGTCTGTCATGGTACAAGGAACAAGTGATTAGATTTTGGTGGTGATCTGAAAAGCAATGTGGATCCAGGAGTTTCTAAAAGGATTTGTTAAAATTATGAGACAGGGCGGTTTTCTACATTTTTGCTAATAACTCTGCCAAGAATGTTAGAAATGCCTTGGCAGAGATTAGTGCTCTTGGTGCTCCCTGGTTTATTTTTGGCTGTGCTCATATTAGGATGAAAAAAAAGACCATATTTTCAGTTAAGTTTAAATATTGGCCTCCCCTGTACAAAAACCTCTCAGTATGTCCACTGAGTGGGGTGAGACATCCAGATAAGAGGAGGTGACTTTATGTTCTATCACAGACACTGCCCAGCTACAGCAGCCAAACTTCGGTGCACCAAAAACAACAAAATGTCACTTGATTCACATGATCAAAAAAACATGTTGGTTTTGGACCTCAACCTTGCAGATAGGCATGTTAATGCATGCAGCCATGTTTGAAACATTAACAAAGGAGGATTTGACTTCGAATCAGTGGCAAACTTGCTTTCCTAAAATCCTAAAAACAAACTCCAAAGACAAAAGCTTGGACTTCTGTGTGAATAAACAGCAGACATATTTTTTGATGGACACGCTCCTCTTAACCTGCCACTTCCTGTTTGAACAAAAACAAGTCTCCCTGCAGACACCCTGCAGCGGGGGCCTGTGGCTACTCCTCACGGGCAGTGACCTTTTCACACAGCCTCGGGACAAAGTGGGTCTCCCAGCTCACCCTCGAGCAACACTCACCACCACCACCACCATTACTTTCCTTCCCCCTGCCACCCCCTCCTTTAGACACACAGGACCTGATGGTGTTGTTGGTGGAATTTGGAGCCCCTCAGTACTCCTCTGTCAGAGGTGCGTCTGCAGCCCCCATGCTCAGGGAGTGGGCCCAGGCCTCATTAGGAGCTCCATGATGAAATGAGCTGAAAGGGCCCGGTCTGAAGCAGCAGCAGGCAGCAATCACAGCAGCCCGAACAGGCAAGGCTCATCTCAGGGCCCCACAGGCGTTAAATCATGGATAACCTTCTTGTTTCTTTCGCTATCTAACTATCCACACCCTCCAACTTGCTCTCTGTCTCACTCAAGACTATGTTCTCCTCGCCTCTTTTCTGTTACTTCTACAATGCTCTCTATCCCCCACCACCACCACCACCCTCCCCCTCATCCTTCCCCCTCCGTCTGCCTGCCTGGATAGGACTTCACTCTATTACGGCTGCTCACAGAACACTGTACTCCTCCGCTGCACCCACCAGAGGTATAAAAGTTTAAAAGCTAAAACGTAATGCTGTCAGTCACCTCTTATCTCAAACTTTTTATATCATAGATTGTTTCTCAGAGCTTTTCATCATATGTGGTAATTTTTTCACAACTTTTAAACCCACTACTGATCTGCTTTTAATCTTTGGCTTACTCTGTTTATGAAAAAATTCCAACCTCGATTGTGCTTTAATTATTGAGGGAAGTGTGTTTGAGAATTGTCATGATTAGGAGCTCAATCTTAAAATAGTGTTCTTAAGATTTGCAAGCACTATGTTATTTGAAGTGATCCAATCACAAGGCCTTTTTATCTTCATCAGGTCCAAAAACTACCACAAAATCAGGAATGCAAGTCACATCACTACATGACAGTTCAAGCACAGTGAATGCTTTACAGGTGATGAATGCATCAGGTCTGGTTCCCAACACCATGGCTTTCAAACAAGGTTTGTGTGCGAACGATTTGGTTGTGCTTCCCTGCTGCATCAGCCCTGTCTCTCTTCACTGATTTTCCCCAATAAAGGCCATAAAGGATCTATATATGCATTTTTTTTTCTTCTTGGCAGGAAAAGGTTAAAGAAATGACATGTTTTGTTCATCAGGGTTATATTTACAAGTGAACTCTATTTTCATAATTTTTGATGCATAAACATAATCGGCAAGGGTAAAAAGCCAATGTCAGCAACAACAACAGTAGGTGGTGTCGGTGGCTTAGTCTGGTAGGTTGTTCTACCAGTAATCAGAATATTTTGGGGGTTTGAGCCCAGCTCATGCTGCCACATGTCAACAGCTACGTTTACATGAGAGTTTTAATTCTCCTTTAATTCAGAATAAAACTTAAATCCTCTTTACAAAGATTAAAAATGACCATGTAACCACAAAATGTGTTTTCCATGTACACCTCAATTCGGAATCACTATTTTCATGTAAACACAAAAGAGACTACTTTAATTCTAAATTATTTCATTCTGAATACTTAATTCTGAATTTAAAAACATCATGTAACCGTGGCTATGGTGTCCTTGGGCAAGACAATTAGCCCAAAATTGCACTCACTGCTGCATCAGTGACATTTAAATTTGAGAGGGCAATGATGTGTTAGCAAATACTGATGGCCAACTTGCATAGAATTGTCAACCATCAGTGAGTGAATGGGTGGGAATGGGTCAATGGGACCTGTGGTGTAAAAGGGCTTTGAGTGGTCAGAAAGGCTAGAAAAGTGCTACACAAGTTCAGGTCAATTTAGAGAAACCACAACATGCTGATCAGAACAGCGTCGCCACTCCAACATCTATCACAAACTCTTACCTCTATCTTCTTAGTGTGACCTGATCAGGTTTGTGCTCATAGCTGTGCCAGTAGGGTTATTACCTCCGCCAAGGAGGTTAGGTTTTTGCCGGCATTTATCTGTCTGTTTGTCTGTTTGTTTGTCTGTGTTCAAAATAACTTGAAAGTTCTGAACAGATTTGGATGAAATTTCCAGGAATTGTCAGAAATGGGATATGGAAGTTTGGGGTATGGAACTGATTAAATTTTGGGACTGATCCAGATCACCTTGGTGGAGGTCTGCGCTCTCTGAGTGCTTTTCTAGTTCTAGATGTATTTTATGTTTATGCAGAAAAGAAACGTCAAAATTTCTTTTATATGCTTGTGATCATCAAAGCGACATTTATCCAAAATCCAATCCACAACCCCTCGACTTTACGATGAGGCAACCAGAACTGCATATGCTTGCTCACATCTGTGTCACTCTATAGAGCGCTAAGCATAAAATGGCACAGTTCTGATTTTTGACAAAATGTAAAGCTAATATCTCAACATTGTGAACAAACTTCTGATTATCTGTCACTGGATTTGCTGCAGCAGTCCCCCCTCTGGCCTGCTCTGGTGACACGCAGCCGTAAGAGCCTGCAGGTATGAGGCACAGTCTGCTCCGCATGCAGTGCTGACAGAATCAAAGCTCTGACTCTCTGGAAAGCTGACCTGTTTGAGTCTTTATCAGAGAAATCCCTTTTAGAAGACTACAGTGGGGCAGAGAGGTCAACAGTGATAGAGATATCAGAGCATTTTCTCCTGTCTGCACAGTTGTTGCTAAAAACTGAAACATTCCAGTTAGCTCAGAGAGCAAAGCAAGCAGGGAAGTGGAAGACCAGGAGCAGGTGATAGGAGCATTATACGGTCTTTCTTGAATATATGCTTGAATAATTGAAAGCCACTTAGTCCCATTTGAATGGCTGAGTGTTGTGGATCAACTACACCTATGAAGGGACGGGGTCAGCATGGCTAGCAGGGACAGGCATTTATGCTACACCTTCTAATATATTCATGAAATGTGAATTTCTCTGAAGTCCTCACGTATGTCACAACACACACACAGCAGCGGATAATTAAGGATGGTCGCAATGTTTTATTTCTGCAGGCTAAACATCCCCCTCCTCAGCCTGCCCTCATCACCACACCTTGTATTAAAAGCATAATTCTATGATAAAGCTAGTTTAGGGAAACCTAATGTTATATTAAAGCAGAGTTAATCAATGCAAGGGGAGCCTTCTTATCATACATTATTATGCGCTACAGAATGCTTTAATGTGCAAAAAAGACCTCTTTTGTTGGCCAAGAGTAGACATTATATTACTACAGGTTAATAAAACTTTGGCTTTCTTAATTTTTCATACTGGTTAGTGCATATGTAAATATTTAATGAGGTCTTTATGCTCCAGATATTCCAACAAAAAGGTTAATAAGCTCGAAGATGGAGGATAGGGTATATTATCGCTGGCCTGTCCTGCAGAGACATGGTGGAGCGGTAGTAAAGAACTTAAAGGGAAGAAGAGAGAGGGAATAATATTTTAATGTTTTTATAAAGCAAAAAAAAAAAAAAAAAAAACATACACAGGTGTGATTGTGACTCTCTCATAGCCAAGAGTTTTTTTGTTCCAAAATGTTTCATAGTTATAAGTTTGGGTCCCAAAGAAAAGATATCAGATAGGTCCCTTTAACAAACCAACCCCACATGGTTTCTCAAACAATGCATCTGTGGGGCAAAATGATAAATGAATATGAGATAATCTATATTTCTAATGTAATAAATAAAAAAAACTGAATTATTTGGTTTATAGACACAATTAAGCTTCAAACAGGAGAGAAAACCTTCTTTAGCTAAACTAACAGAGTGAAATATGAATTAAACTATGCATTGTACAGAACTTTCTTACATTTGGGCCATATTAACCCCTAAAATGTTTTCACTACCTCTGCTAAGGAGGTTATGCTTTTGCCAATCTTTGATAAACCCCATTCACACCTGCAAAACAACCCTGAAATTATCTGGCCAGTATCTGGACAAGCTATAAGGTACAGCAAAATGCAAAAATGAAACTTATATCCTTTAATAAATGTTAAAATGCCCCCTAATTTTGACATAAGTGTAATTCTATGGGATGTAGAGATGCCTAAATATTTCTTTTTTGCAAGTAAAACACGAAAAGTTTGGTATTTTTATATGTGAAGAGTAAATAGAACTTTAAAAATGTTTTAAAAAAAACAAAACAAAAAAAAAAACCTGAATATTTTTAGGACCAATGGTCAGCATGGGTCCTTAAAAACTTTTTACTCCCCCCCCCCCCCCCCCCCTTTACAACACCCCTGGTCATATTACCCAAAGAGCTCCTGCCTTATATCTTCAATTGTGAGGTAGCTCTCTTCAGACAGTCAATTGATGTTTGTTATTTTTTTTTTTTACTAAATAACAAATTCTGTCAATAAAGTACGCTTGTAAAGAAAACAAAAATATAAAGGCCAAAAATCTGGCAGTTATTTCAATGAAAATAAGACTTCAGAGAAGAAACAATCATACACACACACACACGCAAACTAAAACCGATTGACTCATGATAAACTTTCATCCAGCACCTCATAACGCAGCTGGATTCACCAGATTCCATCATCAGGGGGATTTATCCTGCACAGCTTCAAGCTCAAATGAATGTTCTAGTTGAAAAGTGAAGTAGCTCTCCAGCTTGCCTTTAAGGACGAAGAGGCAGTTGCTACAAATGATGTTTCATTGTGCTGAAACAAAGAGGTGACTATAAGCCTCTGTCCAGCCTTTAACTTTGACACTCATTTAATCATCCTACCGTTTTTCTGGAAAGGTTCAGTCCTTCCCGAGCGTTTTCTATGGGATGTTACCCAGGCCAGCCTAAAATGCTCATTGGCCACTTTATTAGGAACACTCATACAAGTGTTAGTTAATGCACAAAGCTAATCAGTCAATCACATGGCAGCAGCTTAATGCATTTAAGCATACACATGGTCAAGTTGCCCTCCTGAGAGTTCAAACTGAGCATCAGCATGGGAAAGAAAGGGGATTTAAGGGAATGTGGCATAATGCGGTTTGCAGAGAATGGCCTGAAAAAGAAAAAATGCCCAGTAGCCTCTTTTAGTTCTCAAGCTTTCTAAAGAAGAGCAGTCAAATATAATGTAAACCATTTCACTGTTCTAGGTCATGAATAAGAGCAGAATGAAAAGGTAATTAAGGCAGCTGTCATCAAGTTTTCTTCTAGTGAATTTATCATTTAGTCTCTTCTTTCCTAACATAATGGCACCTTATAAAACAAGATCTACTCACTGACACCAGCCGACAATCAAGAAACTCAAATGTCACATTCACTTAGGTCATCTTCCACCATCCTGCCTCGCTGAAAGCCTTGTCCCATCTAAAGCATATAGCTCTTTCCTTAATTAACACACACACTGTGGTGTGTTGCAATATCAAATGAATATTTCAGAGGCTGCTTCGTTTTATGGCTGCTACCATTTGAATAGGCCTTAATAGAGTGACAAGACATTCCCAGCGACCACTGTCCCATGAAAAATGCACAAGCCACTTAAAACCAATGGCCAGTCACAAGGAGACACTTGGCCCCTCAAGACAAACCCTGACTTCTCTCTGATGAGGAGAACGCGACCATATTTTCAGCTCCTGCTGTGGAAACTAATGTCCTCCTCTGCACACACATCTGTTCAGAAGATTGGATGAAATGGTTTGATAGTGAAACATTAGCTCCTTTTAAATCTCACGCCTACTGAGCATTCCTCAAATGTAACGCAGGGTTAATAATTAAAGTGCCCCATTCGCCATTGTATTAATCGTCAGAGCCATCTGATAGTCTTCTGGTCAAAAAGTCTTCAGAGTCTGGGTCTCTTTAATCTGTTTAAACTATTTTACCGCAGAGAAGCTTGTAATGATTGGAAATACAATTTAAAGAACATTACAAATGTTTTCTGTGCAATAAGGCAGTTACGGTTGCTTTTTTATACCATTTACTTGAGATAATGTGCACTTTTATTTCATAAAACTTTCTCTTCTTCTATTTGTTTACTTCTTGCAGTCACACAGGCCCAGCACAAACTGGGACAGTAAAAAGGGGAAGAATGTAAGGTCAACATCTGATCAATAATTGGGACTCCTCTATCTCACATTTTAAAGTTTGATTTATCAAATTACAGACAGTCTCTGTATGCTGCTATGGCACTGATCTTCCTGTTTTGGGAACTCTATTTTATTTTCCTCTGACAAGCTGGACATCTGAAGTGAAAACGGTTAACTCACTGGATAACCTGGTGGCAAATATTGAGAGATCTCAGTCTCAAGCATCCTGAACAGGCATGAGAGCAAAAGTGACACTTTATAAAGGAACTACCATTAAACACTATGGAGCTGCAGAAAAGCAGAGATGTTTGGAGACAGCTCAAGTTGTTTTCTCTTCTGACCCTTTAAAAACACTGTTGCACATACAGTATTTAATCCTTAAAAATGGAAAAGTCCACCCCAGAATCTCAGTTCAAACTAAGGCAAAGGCAGAGGTGCCAAAAACTGCAGTTCATCGAGTGTCTACCTGAGGCTGGCTGCAGAAAACTCAGAAGTTACATGATTGTATATAGGGACGCAATGGCTTATGCAGCCTAATTAAACATATTTAGGTGCTGGTTCAAAAGACAGCTTTGTTCTAAATATTCAGTGTATCTAAAAGCTCTCACTAGTTGTTTGTAGAGGCCTTCTGGTTTTGGATAGTGAGTGGCGTCATTGACGTGCCACTGGTCCACACAGGGTAGCTTTTGGTCAGATGGCCTTTAGTCTTGCCTCGACACAGCCTCTCTATCTGTGTGAGGTTGATCCAAAGGTAGGTTGAGAGGTCTTGCACAGTATGGCTGCATTCATGGACTGGTGTCAACACTGTTTCAAAGGCTCCTTTAACAAACAAATGACTGCATTGCATGGCTTCGTCCAGGCTTTCTAGAGTCAGTGATGAAAGCATACAAACAAAACTTTGGACAATTTTATATATTTTCATTTTGTTTGGAACAATAATGCTGCTTTGCTCAATTTCACATTATATGTGGTAGGAGTACAGGGAGAAGTCTATCATTTTACACTAAAAAAGACAGCAAACCCATCTTAGACTGAGGATGTAACTGCTGTTTGACCTTGCGTTCACTTTTGCGTTCACCAGTGTCATGGGACCAATAACGGGCACATCAGGGAGCTCGGGCTGTATACAACTTCCTGTTGTGTGATAAGTAAAGGACACACATGGCTACAAGTCATAGCTTGTAAGTATATGACTGAAATACATTTCAGAATAATTCATAAAAGTGTAAATAACATGTAAAAACTGCAAGTATGGCCACTTTCGGCCTCCATATTTTTTTTTAAACATGTTCAAAGAGAAAACAGTGAGTGTAATGGCTGCAGAATGTTTGGTTTGAAGGGCAAAAAGTTCTAGACGGAGCAGCTTTAGGTCAGTATTTAAAGCAGGCAATATATTCTGAGCACTGCTGAATGCTGTTGACCCCTCTGAGTTGACTCTGTTTTAATGTGATTTCTCATTTTGGGAAAAAAATTCCTATGCAATCAGCCGTTCCTCGCATGAACCTTTACCTTTCTTGAACAGTTTCCTCTGTTTTCTTATCTACAGCGTTAGACAGTATGAGCTTCTGAGGAGGGTATTTCCTTTTGCTCTCCCTCTTCATCTCTCCTCCTCTTTGAATATTCAGCATTAGTCAGGAGCCATTAGGAGACGTCAGTAACACAGCAGTGTTTAAAGGGATGTTATGTTATTAAGGCATGAAGTGAGTCCAGCCCTAACAGCTTTGTAAAATGCTCAAGTATTAAAAGAGAAAATAAAGTGGAGGTCTGCAGAGAGAAAAAGACATCGATGCAACAATGATTTTTAGTTTCCACATCAGTGAAAGCCAGAGCTGATGGCATGATGCTTTTTGGGATGCCTTTCAGTCTGTCCGTCCCAGCTGGCAGGTGTGTTTGTGAATTCTTTGATTAAGATTACTTTTTTTTTTTAATCAAACTTTGCACGTACAGTATGTCATCTCTTAATCTAGGATGAACAGATTTTAGGTCAAAGGTCATGGTTAGTGTGTCTCAATTCAGTTGCTTGTGAATGCAAAGGAGGCATACCGTATAACCACCAGGCAGTGGTTTAAGTCTGGTTGTTATTTTATGCCATTTTACTACATTGTACTCATGTCTTTCATATATGTGCAAACTGCTGCCCTGTGATTAAACATGTGGATGCTTGGTATTTGCAAAAACTCGATCACCTGTGCTGCTGGATAATTTGTACAAAACACCCGTGAAAAACTCTTTTTTTGTCCAAGTGAGCTTTTCCCGGTTAGACAATGTTTAAACAAAAATATCTGCTTTCAGCTGTAACACTTGCTTCCTTTAAAACTGAATCACGGATTAGATATAAAATAATTAGTTTCTCCCGTATCTTATTTGCATAAATATAACAAGAAAGAATACCTTAGTACTTTTTGCAGTATGAATTATTTTTCATTTTGGCCTTTTATGTGTCACAGGGACATCACAAGGTAAAATAAAGCCACTTCTGGAGGCAAATGAAACTGAAACGAAGTCAAAGTCCCCCATGAGAAGTAAAATGTGCTTGCATGAAGAGGATGATTGAGTAAGAGGAGATTTGTTGCATACCTCTTTTTCTTGAATCACAGTCTCTCTCTCTGAGAGAGCAGAGACATTTCCTGCACCATTAACCTCCACTCTCTGACAGAGTGCATCTGAGAGAAACTTCAGGAAAAGCGAACATGTTATCATCTCTACTGCTGTAAATATCCACATCTTAAACTTAAGGGGAAAAAACAGTCATTGTTAAATAACTGTACAGTAAAGTGTATAAAGATATGGTGATTCTGAATTAATATTGCATATGTACACTGGTAAAAGATTAAACCTATACAATGATCTAATGCTATGTGATATGTTGCAACTCTCCCATTATTTCACTGTGTATTACACACTGTGTTTACCCCCTGATATCTTTACTTTTTTGTCCACAAGGGTCTATTTGTCACTTTTATTTGGGATCATTTTAGCTGTGTGACTGATTTTGGCATGATATGTTGCCCTAAGTTTTTATTTGGAGTTCAAAATCATGATACTGCAATACACTGTGTACAAATTTACAACCTGTGAGAACCATTAATGAAAAGAAAAGTTCCCTTTCAAGTAATATTTCTGAAACATTATGCATAGCTTATTTTACCCACTCTATCTATTATAACAGTGTTGTTAACTTGATTCCTGGTTAAGACGACCAGGTATTTTACTTTTTGGGAAATTTTAATCCTTTAAATGTCTGCTTGACTGCATGATGTTATTGTTATTTTGTTTATGAGAAAAAAGCTTAACACCGTAGAAATACAGGTAATCAGTGGTTTAACACCAACACATGGTGACAAGTATGTATAGGTGATGTTTGTATGATGTTTTTGAGAGGAGACATTGTTGCTGCTGTTGTCCTTAATTTGCAAAACATTTAAATCATACCAGAGGATTCAATAAAACATGAAGGGAACAGTAATCATGAAAACAACCCATGTACCAATGACATGCTTATGGTGGGAATCTAAAGAAAAGATTGCAATGTGATTCTTTAAGTTTTTTTCTTCTAATGCCCAATGCATTACAGCTTCAAAAACTGATTTGTGTACACATGAGGATTTCAGACTTTACATGACTAATAAAGGACCTCTTTCACAATACATGTAATTTTGCCCACAGCCCAATTTTTTGTTTATTGTGTGGTATTTGTAGTACACCCAGAGACTCCCAAGAATATACCTTTAGAAAATCCAAAAGTCATCCAGGGCCTGTACTATGACCTATTTTATGATCATTGCCATAGGTGTGAGCCAGGGTGCACACTTTACCCCAAAGCTTACTCAAACACAAATAATAAATCATCAAATTGGGTCAAATCACCTTCGATGAAGTCTGGTGCATCTTTTGAAATCAAATGTAAAGCTAAGTATTACAATTGAAAGAAGATATTGAATTTTAACTGGAAAAAAAAATGTTTTTTTTATGATTTTTTCAACAAATTCAATTCTTTGGAGATGTGTCTGACCAACTTACAGTTGCTGTACACCTAAAATACTTACAAATTATTTGGCCACATATATATTCTCAAAGTGGGAAAAAAATCATCAAATTCTGAGACCGGTAAAGTTGTTAAATTAACAGGTTGGGTTACTGTGGTAGAATCAGGATACTGTTCCATATCTTGTATATCAGGGAACCTTTAAAGATTTGTTCAGAATTCATCCTTTAAGTATGATTTCTTTTAGAATTTGAATGCTAGATTCAAAACAAACATTTCACATGAAATGTTATTCATTTTAATATTGAACAGCCACAAAGGGCCTGTATATTATGCCTTTGTGATGAGATAATAATGAGCCATTGATACAAGTAAAAACCGATGCAGTTTTGGATTGTTGTAATCAGATTGTATATATCTACAATGACAGCAATACATAAACATTACTTCTGTCAGTTTCTGTTTCTAGTACTTATATATACATGTAATCTGTTTTATGGCCTTCGTGTCTTTTTGCATAGCAACGGCTTGGACAATTTTAATTTGTAGACTGGAACTATAGTGAGGCAAAGGGGATCTGAGAAATCCATAAGATGTATGATTGGCTGGTTATTTCATAGAATGGAGTCTTTGAATTTGCTTGTGTATGGTTGGAGGGGTTTCTGTGACGAGAATGAATCTGTCCCCTAATGAGATCAGCATCATGCTGGTAAACCCAAATCTCATAGTCACCATCATTTTTTTGATGCTCAGCAATGTAGCCAGGGGACTGTTTGATTTGGTATGTACCGCATGTTATGGTCTCAAGGTATTCCAGATCCACATGAGGGAACGAGATATCAGATGCTTCAAGCTTCTGCCATTCACTACGAGCTCTACGTGACATATTTGTTTTTTATTTTTCAAACCTTTCATGGAATCAAATGACCATGCTTACTAATCTTTCCCAAGCTACACTGTCAAGATATTTTCATACAATTGCAGATATTTTGAAAAAAAAAAAATGATGGTATATATATATAAAATACAATGTTTGGATTCAATTTGACAAGAATGCATCAGATGATCCTGTGAAGGCATATTATTGTCTCTGTCCTGCTGGAAAGAGAACCTCTGGCATGTGTGCACATGTTGCATCTGTAATCTATTATTTGGGATATCATAAACATTTTCAAAATCAGAAACCCCTCCAACCATACACAAGCAAATTCAAAGACTCCATTCTATGAAATAACCAGCCAATCATACATCTTATGGATTTCTCAGATCCCCTTTCCCTCACTATAGTTCCAGTCTACAAATTAAAATTGTCCAAGCCGTTGCTATGCAAAAAGACACGAAGGCCATAAAACAGATTACATGTATATATAAGTACTAGAAACAGAAATTGACAGAAGTAATGTTTATGTATTGCTGTCATTGTAGATATATACAATCTGATTACAACAATCCAAAACTGCATCGGTTTTTACTTGTATCAATGGCTCATTATTATCTCATCACAAAGGCATAATATACAGGCCCTTTGTGGCTGTTCAATATTAAAATGAATAACATTTCATGTGAAATGTTTGTTTTGAATCTAGCATTCAAATTCTAAAAGAAATCATACTTAAAGGATGAATTCTGAACAAATCTTTAAAGGTTCCCTGATATACAAGATATGGAACAGTATCCTGATTCTACCACAGTAACCCAACCTGTTAACTGAACAACTTTACCGGTCTCAGAATTTGATGATTTTTTTCCCACTTTGAGAATATATATGTGGCCAAATAATTTGTAAGTATTTTAGGTGTACAGCAACTGTAAGTTGGTCAGACACATCTCCAAAGAATTGAATTTGTTGAAAAAATCATTAAAAAAACTACTTTTTTTCCAGTTAAAATTCAATAACTTCTTTCAATTGTAATACTTAGCTTTACATTTGATTTCAAAAGATGCACCAGACTTCAGTGAAGGTGATTTGACCCAATTTGATGATTTATTATTTGTGTTTGAGTAAGTTTTGGGGTAAAGTGTGCACCCTGGCTCACACCTATGGCAATGATCATAAAATAGGTCATAGTACAGGCCCTGGATGACTTTTGGATTTTCTAAAGGTATATTCTTGGGAGTCTCTGGGTGTACTACAAATACCACACAATAAACAAAAAATTGGGCTGTGGGCAAAATTACATGTATTGTGAAAGAGGTCCTTTTTAGTTGTTCATGCACGGGTTAAGACTGATGCTTGAAAAAGGATGATACACTAAAAAAAAAGTCAACATAACTTTATAAATACAGCTCATGTCTAGGCATTAAAAACATTTTTAAAAAATATAAACATAGTACAAAACCAACACAACAGTTGTAAAAAGTCAGACAAAATTGCTGCGCAGGTTGTGCCAGAGATATCTAATGTGAAGATATACGTAAATTTCAGAGTAAAGTAAAACACCATTCATAGAAATGTGCAGAGCATCTCTGATATAAAAGATTTTGAGCTCAAAATGTTGTTCAGAGAATAACTGATGATCATGATTGAGGGATTTTGGGAGGAACAGAGGCAGAGATAAAAAGAATTGTGAATGACAGGATGAGACAGGATAAGAACAGGACCCCACACGACGGGGGGCCTGAGAGGCCGTCTGCAGTGCTGCCTGATTGACACACATTCACAGAGCTACTGCCAGGGCCCCTCCCCGAGTTTTGAGAGACAGGGCATGGTATGCACCCACTGTGAGCAGACAAATACACCTGTTCAGACGCACAAAATGACAGGCAGACAGAGGGAAAAACACACAGGCTCACAGAGAAGAAGGGAGGGAAGTTAGATATGTTTCTCTGGGAGACAGGTTAAGTTTTCAAGAAGGAAAGGTGATCCAGAGCTTACAGAAAACTTAAATTAATGACACCAAAAATAACTGTCGGCAACAGCTGATTAAAGCCAGAGCTGGTCTAGCATGAGCGCGTTAGCTATAACTAGGAATAACTCGTACACCTCTGCCCCTGCCAAAGAGTGTGTGCATCACAGGAACAACCAGAGGGGGGATTGAAGAACCTGTTACTCATAAGTCAAACATTAACTGTGTAACCATCATATCCATGCTGTACACACTCCGAGGGTCCACATTCACACACAAGGGATAGGGATGTAACAAATGTTTTTGTTCATTAACTACTCATTATTCACTGATATATGCAAAGGTTCGTGCAACTTTTATTTTTTTTATCTTTAAGTCATTTTCTTCCTTCATTATTATTTTTGATTCCTGATTGTGATTTTGTATGATTACCAAAAGGAGGCTGTAGCACATTTGTGCTTTTTGCAAACTGTAATTAAATAACAAAAGATGAAGAGTGCACTACTGTCTTGTGACCCTACGGTAGTGGTTAAGTGTTGTTTATGTTGTATTGTTAAAAACGGTACCTGCTCTCAGCAGGTAACATCAGAAAATTTAAGAGACATTTTGTTTCATCCCTACATTCAATTGATCAGATTTTATTGATACCAGTGTTGTTATTAATTCAGTGTGTTGATCCGATTTTTTTTTTTATCAGTTTCCTTATTGATTACTGTTGATTGCCAACATGGGAAAAAGTCCATACAGGTTTTCAGTCACATAGTACTGATATTTAAAGATGGGCTGAGGCGCTGGTTTGGCAAAGTGGTGGGCAGCCAGGCACGGCCTGTGTGCATGCTTCGGCCGGCCCGGGTTCAAATCCAGCCTGAGGCCAGTTTGCTGAGTGTCCTCCCCCTACTCCCTCTCTCTCATCCCCTTTCACAATCCTATCAACTGTCTCTCTCTCTCCCTCCTATCAATAAAGCCACAAAAAAAAAAAAAAGATGGGCTGCATAGATGTAACCTGACACACCAGAAGGACTGTCCAATATTTCAATAGTCCATCTGTGAAAGAGCCCATAGGAAGTATTTGGAGAGGGCTGAACTTTTCAAATAATACTCAGCAGGTGATTAGACAATTGTTCTGGCAATGACATTCATTACGGGCAGATTAAATAATGTAGTAGGAGGGCGCAACTGCATCAGAGCACAATACAAAATGTGAGCCACTTCATAGAACAAACTGTCACCAAAACTGCTACTGAAGCTGTTAGCATCTATGCTAATGTCTGTACAAGCAGTCTCTTCCTGTTGTCTTTTTGCTCGTAGCTCCTACCTCATCATCCTGTTGTAAAGAATGCTGAGAGGGACACCCGCTTTGGACAGGTCACGATTGTTGTAGAATGGAGCTTGGCAAGATGGATTTGTCGATTGAAGACATTATATCAGGCTGATCCATCTGCACTGAATGTTAGCATAGATAAATGCTTCTGCAAGTTGCTGGTGTTTCCGTCCTTGCTTAAAATCACGTGAATACCTTCACTGGATATGCAGGTAGTGTCATTTTGTACAAAATTAAGCCAGATTTTGCCCACTTTGTCTCCTGTCTGCTATGATCTCATCTTTGACTTCTTTGTTGTTGTATCTTCTGACTGCCCTCAAAGACAGTGAAACCCCCTTGACTTGCAAGGCAAGCAAAACAAAGTAGAGGAATTGATAAGGGCCTTGTTCAAGACAAATGAAATAGATTGCTTTAGCTTGTTATTGATTCTCAATTTGAATTGGTTTTCGATTTCCATCAACAATGAACTGAGCTCTTTATTTTAATATGAGTAAAATGTGAGCCTAGTTCACTCTAGAGGTGCTGAACAACTGTTAATTTTTCCAACGGCAGCAGGAGTTTGGTGCTTCATCTGCAGAGTTAAACTAACAGAACAACAGTGTGTGACCACCTTTTGTGAGTTTCTGTATGGCTCTTCTACTTATTGACAGTTATGGCTAATCAACCATTAACATATACCCTAACAATTTTGACCTCATTAATCTTTTTATGGACATATTTTGGGTAAAACCTAACAAGGAGTAGCTTCATTAAGCAAAAAAGAATATGAACTGGCACAACACTGCCGACACTTGATGGAACAGTCTTACTTTCCCATGGCTGGACTGATTTGCCTGGTTTGAAGATGCCATAAAATAACGTGGCCCTGCAAACATCCTGAAAAGCACTTCTATGTCCCGAAAAAACTTCCCATCCCCATCAGGAGTTCCCTGCACTGACCTAGCGTCATATGAAAAGAACCTACAGCCTTGTGGTTATGTCCTTTAAGTGGGTGACCTGGTTCAAATCTGACCTGCAGTTTCTTTCCCGCATGTCATTCCCCCCTCTCTCCCTCTCAGCAGCTTTCTCATCAGTTTCCCATCCTGTTGATCAAATAAGGGAGAAAACTTGCTCCTAGGTTTGAGCCCAGCTCCGGCTGTCACATGGTGATGTGTCATGGGCAAGACACTTTACCTCAAGTTAATGTGAATGTGTAAGGTAATACTGATGGACTACATACGTCAAAACTCTGAGCCATCAGTGAGTCAGAATCAGAATCAGAAATACTTTATTAATCCCCTAAGGGAAATTTGGTTGTTTCAGTTGCTCCTGTACACAGGATAGCAGCAGGAAATATCAAATAAAGACATTCAAATAGATAAGAGCGTAAAATTTAAACAAATAAAATGAAAAGAAAAAGAAAAATTAAGTAACATGAACAATCTTTAAGCAATATCAACTTCCTTATGAAGGAAAAAATAAGTAAATAAAGTAGAAATTAAGCAGAAAGTAGTAAATTAAGTAGAGTGAATGCGAGAATGAATGGGTAGATTTGACCTGTGGTGTAAAGCTGCTTTAAATAAGAATTCAAAGCCCTACAGAAGCTCAACTCCATTTACCATGTAATAATAAATTAATCCTATCCAAAAACTAAAAACAAAAAGGTTTTCAGACAATCTAATGATCTCAGGAGGCCACTTTCATGATAGAAATAAAAACTTTGCCAAGCATTACTTTGGTGTGATTCAAAAGCTCTTTGTACACACAAAGAAAATTAGAAAAATCAACACAAGTCAACAGGTTGCACTATTTGCATTCATGAGACAAAAACAAATGGACAGCAGGCCTCAGCATGGCAACAGGAAATGAACGCCACCCCCCTGAACCCACCCACCTCTTGTTTTACCACTGTCAGGAGAGCGTCCCTAATGTAATCATCCTGCAATCCAGAGCTGATAATGAGCATCACCCCTCTCTCCCTCTTTTCATTCACATCAGGTCAGCTCTGTTCACACACTCACACACACCCGGCGCCCATTAAGGCTCCCAGAGGGCCCGAAACGCCTCCCTGCGTTGTCTCTAATGGAGGAGTCGACAAACAATCTGTGAGCGCGCTGAGTTCAGGAAACACAGGCGGAAATGCGAGAAAGCTGGGAGTGAGAAGAGAGAGACGGGGATAGAGAGAGAGAGGAGGGGGAGATAGAAAGACAACAACTGACATCTCAGGGAATTTCACAGGGATGGCTAATCCAATGTGATCAGCGGAAGATTTTAATATTTAAATAGCCAGCAACGCACCAGAAGTTTCTAATTAAATTATAACTCATGCTTGAAAAGCAAAAGTGCATGTGTTGTGGGAGCTTAAATTATTCAGCCCGCCCTATATCTCGTCTTTCTGTTAACCCGGAGACAAATGGCACTTGCTAGGGCTTTTAGACGGGGGGCTGGCACTGTCAGAAACATGAACAACATCAGCTTGTAAAGGGCCTCACCCACCGGGGCCCAAATCCAAAGCGACTGGCCTCACTACTGAACAACATCTCTAACCTCGGAATTAATTTGGTTAATTAATCCATTATTAATTAGCAGAAAGGCCACACAACACTGGCACGCTGTAAAAAGATGACAAGAAAAAAGCCTCCTCCTAATGAACGGCAGAGCGTTAATGAGGCAGAAGACGACTCTGTTCTGGCTGCTCTCACTACATCACCCTACCTGTGTGCTCTTATTACAAGTTTCCTGCACCAAAAAAAGTATCAGAAAAGAGTTTATTAATTAATACACTCTTGAAGGATATATGAGAGGCTCACAATATCCATGAGAGGCGTAAAATATTTAGGCCGCTAACATTCATATTAATGGCAAAATTACACATACATCTCAGAAATTAAATTAGAATTCGACCCAACATTGATGGCCGAGTCATGTCAAGCATATAAATGTTCTTATGGCTCGAGGTTAGAATATCTTTTTCATTCATTTTTTTTTTTTCATCCACCAGGTATCTTCGCTTTTGGCTACTCGGCCCTTGCGGCATAATCCGCAGAAAAAGAATTACATTTTTGATGGGAACTAATTAGGCCGGCCTTTTTACCTGAAATTCTTCCAGACTGTTGCGTGTTCCTGACTCTGGATGATGATGATGACGACGGTGGCGGCGTTGATGATGATGGTGGGGGTATAACTTATTGAGGGGCACCAACTGTTCTAACTTCTGCTCGGGAACAGAAGGAGCACACGGAGCTGTTTTCAGCAGAGCTTGTACTTTGTAAAGAGGGACAGAGGAGACTCCTAAAAACAAACTCCAAAGAGACAGGCAGTCAATTCTTCCACAAAAGGCCTTTTCTTTTTGCCTCCGACAAAATAACTAAACCCTTGTGTCATAGTCTTTCGCTCTGCCCTGTGTGAGGGAAAGTCAGCTGCACTTACACACATATGAGACAGCAGGAGAATTTCAATGCATGTGTTTCATAGGAAAATAGTCCCTGCTGTGATTCCTGCATTTGAAGGCAGGTTAGCTCAGACATTTTGCTGAGTGCTCCTTTTTTTCTGCTTTACCTGTTCCCTTTTCCCTCTTTATTACCATGTCAGTGCACATACACAGAGAAGGTGTTTAAGTGGTAAAAAGAGGATTGTGGGTAGAATCATGATCTAAGAAAATAAAGACAGTCTGGCTGCTACCATCTTTTTTTTTTTGCACAGGAGAAGCCACAGAGGATTCCAGGTTGGAAACAGGTGTAATGTGAGAATATGTCAGCTCCGATACAGTAGGGCAAAAACACGACCAAACATGTGGCTAGGAATACACAAGTGAATCAGTTAAAAGTCGTTATCAAGGCATGATAACCTGTTAGCACTCATCAGCCCTTCTGCAGATAATGTAGCATACAGTGACATGAGAAGTTAATGCTTATGTTATGCCCATTAAATGTATATAATAATTGGCAAATTTGAGTGAAATCACCTGATTAGCACACACTGATGGTCTCCACTTAGGAAACGCTGTTTCAGACAAATCAAGTCTGCCAAGAAAACAGGCAAAGAGGTGGAGCTGATTGGGCCTTAAGCCTCCTGACAAACAGCTACAATGCCCTCGCTAGCAGCTGTATCAATTTTAACAGTAATTTTATATCTGTCTATAAAGGTTACATATTTTACTCTTTATAAACACATTCATAGAAGATCCTGATGTCCACAGAAAATATTTAGAGTTTTGGCAGACAATCCCCTCAGATGTTAGACTTTAGCCTGTCTTTAAACCACGTCATGTCATTCCTGCTCAAAGAGGCGGGGTCCACACAACATGACTTTTGGCCCGATTTTCCACACTTATAAACAAAGTCAGCAAAGGCCGGATCATCTGTAGGTCCTTAAGTTTATCTTTCATGATTATCCTGTACTGTAAGTTGTGTTAAGATTAGTTTTATTGTTGCAGAAGAGGAACGGGGGCACTTTGACTTGAAATCGTAATTACTGAACACGTTTAATATTTATGGTCTGATATACTGATGTGTATGGAGAGCATCAAGGACAGTCACACATGTCCTTTGTGCTTTGCCACACAGAACAGAACGAAGCCAATCAGGGAGCAACCTGGCTGGAGTAGGAGGCAAATGTAGTCATGGCAAAAATAGTAAAGGTTAAGCATAAAGTAAGACAGATGTCATAGATGGAGGAGTTGTTAATTTACGTCAAAAACAAGACTGTCTAATCAGCATAACCTGTAAATTACATACGATATCCTGGTAAATAGAGGAGCTGGATGGAAATCACAACTGCCAGATGTCATAGGAAGCTAACTGCTAGATTACAAGCTGCAAGAGTAGAGGCCCTGATTGTTTGTGAACGAGTCAGTTGGTGTGCTTTGTCTCTCTCTTTGTGTCATACAAAACACTACAAGACCAAAACTGATGAATCTGCCAATATTTGTCTTCATGTGAGGGGATTCCCACATTTTTAAAAAATCAGTTGAGAGTTTAAAAGTCTTTCTGTGTACAAGGCTTTAAGTGAAAATCCTCACGAACTGTGTCTGACAACATTCATCTCAAAAAGTGTGTGGCTTGAGCTGTCCACTGTTATGATTAAAAGTTTACTATCTAACCTAACAGCCCATAGAAAGTGTTTGGGAATGGGCAGAGCCTTTCAAAAGCATATCCAGCAGGTGATTGGACAGTCATTCTGTCCATCACATTCATTATGGGCTAAGCAGATAATGTAGTAGGCGGGAGCTACTGCTACAGAGTAAAGTACAAAAAGTGAGCCACTATGTAAAACAAACTCCCACCAAAACATATCAGAAATGGACCGAACATATCCTTTCAATAGATAAGTGCTTCCAGTGTTATTTGTTTTTCATTAATAGTAAAATGCATTCTGTTAAAACTGCCACTGAAGCTGTTAGCTTCTTTGCTAATGTCTGTATGAGTAGTCACTTCCTGCTGTCATCACGCTAGTAGCTTCCACCTCTTCCTGTTGAAAAGAACGCTGATTGGGCCATCCCGCTTTGGGCCAAGCACAGTTGTTGTAGATTGGAGCTTGGCAGGATGGATCTATCTGATTATAGACATTTAATCTGGCGGATCCAGCTGCAATGCAAGGTTAGCAAAATCCCCTTCAGTGTTTCTGCTCTGAACTCCAGGTACGCACACGAGACTTGGCTTTGAGATGTTTTGCTTATTAAGATAAATAATATTTTAATGCCAGCAAACAAAGCCACAACGTGTGACATATCCCTCACTGTGTCCACCCTTTTTTTCACATCCATGGCACAGTTTTAACAAACAGCTTTTGAGTCTGGCTCTGCTCAGAGGAGGATTTTTCTTGCCACTATAATGCTGCTAAATGTTGCAGAGTGCTGTTCTGTGTCAGTGTGTTAAAATGTTGTGAATGAATAAGTGTGATTAAGTGTGTAAGAAGCACTTTGAGAGGTCACAGAGCTCCAAACAAGCTAAAGTCCATGTACCACTTAAAATGGTGAAAAGACTGGAAACTGGAAGCTATACCTGCTTCATTGTAAAGTTTCTTGAGTGACATCCGTTCTAACCTTAACAAGTAAAGACTGAGTAAAAGATGATTAAGTATGCCAGCAGAAGTAAATTATTTCAATTTTCTCTTCCCAATAGAAGGAGTAAGACTAGCAGCATTGAGTCATTTATTGTCGTCTAATTATAATAATCTTGTAGACTTATGAACAGGTTACCTGTTGGACAGACTGATTTGATTTTGTAGCTTAATTTGAAAGTTAATGTTAGCATTATTGTTAAAACCATTGAATCAAAATTAACAGCAGGTTAAATCATTGTTTTGAACATCTGCATCCATAACAGAAACAGTATCCGCATAGGTATAGATACCATTATTGGTGTAAGTATTGGCAATGACATTGGCCCTGATTATTACAGTCAGTGCTACTCTACAAACTACAAACACAAATTTGCATCTTCCCTCCAGATTTAGAGCAGAGTTGAAGGCCTGATTTCAGACTTGGCTGTAGAAGAAACAGGAGGACTGAAGTTTGGGGCGAGAGAGCTAAACTTTGGGGATGTTTATTCTTCAACTTGGCGAGATATTCGCGCATGTGAAACAAAAAGACGGCTGCTCCTCTTCTTTGTGCTCGCAGTTCATACAGCCTTTGGCCTCAGCCTTTCTCAAGTCCCAAGTCATGACTGATGTGAGCCAGTCAAGACGTATAAGTCAGATACAAAGTAAAAGAAGGTCCGCCTGAGGGGTCTCGCTCTGTCTCTGACACACACACACACATACTGCCTGTATATCTGTGAGTGTGACTTTATGAGCAGCCCCTTTGTGATTGCTGCTAAGTTTGTAATTGTTCTGATCATAAAGAAATACCTTTCAAGAAGCTTCTGTTTCAGACCCAACAGCCTGATTAAAGAATGCATGATACTTCAGTGACAAGACTGTATTATTAATTCATTGCAAACAGTGGAATTTGGGTGTGTTACTTTGAAAAATGTTCAAAACTGGCGGCCTGTAATAAAAGCACTGAGAGAAATTCCAACTCATTAAGATTTAATCGCCAAATTCTCTTTCATATGAAATACCCAATATAGGCTGTCAGAATCAATCAGGTGTCCAGAAAAAGGGGGATGACGTGCCAAAAGGATGGGGAATATGTCAATTGTGGCACTCACTGTTTCTTCTGGCTGTCAGGGTGCCAGAGCTGCCTGGGAGCTGACTCTGAGAGGAAATGTGGCTCCGCTGTGCTGCTCTCAAACACTCAGGGAGAAGAAGAAGAAGAAGAAGAAGAAGAAGAAGATAAAGGCGTCTGTTGCAGGAACCTTTGCCTGACAGGAGCCAGCACTGGAGGTTGTGTCATCTGTAGTGTGGGAGAGGTGTTCAAAGCCAAGGCTTCTGGGTAATGGGGTTCTTATGAGATCGATAGGGGATCTAGAGGAACTCTTCACTCATAATTTTATAATTGGCCTGCTGTCCCGGGGATCCATGCCAGTACTCTTCCTCCTGCACCTTCAGCTGCTTTCTTTGAAGGTCCTGAGGTCGGCCCTGGTGTAAAGACCAGATGCATGAAGGGAGAACAAGCGCCAGGGATGAGGAAGAGACAGAGTTCGTATGATGCTTTGGGAGGCAGAGAGGCACGAGGCAGGAGAGAGAACAAAGACAAGCTCAGAGAACAACGTTTAAAGTAAAGGACGAAGTTTAATTATCACCTGAATGAAATGTTAATGAAAAGAACACCAACCAAAGAACCAAGACGCTTTGTACTTTCGAGCTGTTTTGCCAATACTATATGGGATTATGAAACACCTTAGTGTCAAACTTCAAAAATAAGGCAAGAATTAAGCCAAAGAAGAGATGCCACACATCAATCAACATGATTCAAAGGTAAATAAGAGGGACTGATTGGATTATATTCATACAAAAAGTGTCTTCAGATAACAAGACAAAATTACAACAATATAGATTAACTGATTGATTGACATTGTAAATTAATTTAGGAAGAACATTAAACACTATTCTTCCTGAAAGGTTATTGTTTGTAAAACACAAATTTTACTTTTTGTTTTCAAAAATATTCACTATTAGTGTTTCTCCAATCATTTCTGTTGGAGTGATGACCAATCGCCCCAACACATTCTCCTTCACCCAAGAAGATAGGTGTGAAAGACGAACGCACAATATTTGGGTTTTGCTAAAATCTGATAGGCAGAAATTTCCAGTTATTACTGCCAAGATTGATACTGATTAATACATATATAGAGTGCATCCCTAATATGAAATACTTTGTTTAGGCTATGAAAGCAAGTTTTCCTGTTTGACATAGTCATAATAATAATAATAATAATAATAATAGTAATAATAATAATAATTATACTTCATTACAACACTTTTCAAGACAGGGCCACAAAGTCCTACACACAAAGTTACAAAAGCAAATTAAAAAAGAAAATCATAAATATAAAACACAACAGTGAGAGAACATCATGGGTATTCTCTGTTTGTGTGTTCATAGGTTATGGACGAACAATATTTGGTCCTAAATAAAATTTACACTCAAGGGCTGTTGACAAAGTCATTTTTTTCTATTAAGGTTCATAAGGTGCTCACGGCCACATCAAAAACATATTGTTCACTCTCTCCTGTATTTTGAACACGTTGAATTTCACATAGTTTTTAGAAATAAGATTTTTTGTGTAAAAGAAGCCTAAAAGTTCAAAAATCTTGGTGATATGAGCAGAAAATGTGAGGATTGATGATAAAACATTTGTTGCCTTCTGTATATGTCCCCTCAGTGTTGCCACCTCGTGTGATTTCATGTTTTGACTTCATGTCACTCTGACAGACACGTCACCGTCTCTGGAGGGCTCAGTAAGTACTGAGTCTGTGATGCTATCAAGATGGCAAAAAAAGAGATTCAAGATGGAGGGTGTACAGGGACAAAGGAGGAGGGAACATTTTCCCATTTGCTTCATGTGGTGCCAGTTTCTGTCTTTTTCTCTCACGGCTGCTACATTTTTGGTTGATCGTGAAATTCAGTGTCAGTCCAGAAGAACTGTACATTGAGTATTGTTGAATGTCTAACCAAATAACCAGAATAGGTCTGAATACAGCAGGGGCAACTAAATATTAAAATGACAAAGTTCTGGAAGTTGTTAAATCCCTCAACACTAGTTTGTTTGATTCATAATGTAGAAAAGGTCTATGCACATAAGAGCTTGAGCAAATAATCCCACAATTTACATGTTTTATATCTTGAATCTAAAGACTCTCTCATATATTTCAGGGTCATTCTTCTTTTATTTTCAAACTCCTAAATCACATATGTAAAACTGTCCCAAATGCTTCATCAAACAAAAACTTTACATTCAAAATAATTATGTAATTTTCATCTGTTTTGTAGTTTCCACATCATTGAGTCTTTGTTTGTGGCTATCTTCTGGCTTTTAAAGACCACAACTTTGGCAATCAGGCTTTTCGACAAATACAGAGGCTGTAATGGTGATTGTTAAAAAGTTAATATGCTGTTGAGTGACAATGATGATTTATAAATATTTCTCCAACTAAAGAGTTATGAGAACCTGATAAAGTCAGCCACTCTACTATTACTGACAAATTGTTGTAAATTTGCTGACTGCAGTTAAAGGATTAAATATCTTACCAAATGAAAATTAATACTATTGTTAATTGGCTGTTATATGACAATGTGATTCTTATTACATTATAGTAGGAGGACTTTCAACAGAGAGGATGGTGTCTATCCCACTCCCTCAAAGCACCCCTGTTAGTTGAACATAGCACTTTGTACGTTTGGTAGTAAGTCGTCGAGGTTGCAAGTCAGTTGCTGATTTGGCTATGTTACCATTGAAAGAGTGAGTGCAGTTGTTGTTCTGAGCTTTAAGACCAATATTTCGGCTTTGCGAACACATTACCAGGTCATGAGCGCTTTCACAGTAAACACATTCAACCTTTCTCATTGAGAAATGATAAATTAGGTTCTCCAAAGTGGCTTTTAGCCGCTCTAGTTTCCAAACAACGAATGCAAGGAAAGTCATATTTCGCATATGAATATAAGAATATTGTTCCTTGTAAGTCAAAATGGTTCAATGGCTCCTTACAACATCTTCATCGTTTCTCACAATGGTAAAGAAAGTTCTGCCCTCTGTGTGACAACAAATGCATGTTGTCTGAGAGGAGGAGGTGACAGTGCTGTGCTTTTTACAACAATGTAGTTACACTCAGGCTTTCAGTAGCCACTTGTGCATCAAAAAAGTTGAATTCTTACATATTTTTACTGCAAAGCTGCATAAAAGGAAAACTAAAAGGGAAAACACATTTATACAAGTTAGAATCAAACAAGAAAATTAAAATGAATGTCCTGTTGTTACAGATGTTTGTCCTGTAAATCCAGCTGTAGTGTTAAAAATAAGTAAAAAATAACGGCAATGTGCCCTAGGGTCAGATAATGAAATAACTGTAATAGGTGCACTATGACCCCCCTTTAGAAGAACAAACAACCCCCTCAGGAATCAATAAGGCATCACATTTTCATTACTTTTTAAGCAGAGCTTGGACTGATAGCGAACATGGTTGTCACAGACTCTAGTTCAGCCTCGGTACTAACCTACTTGACCTCAGTGAGAACTCCAGCAGCAGGATCATACAGCACAGAGGGGCTTTAGGTTAGCAGACCCTAGAGCTATGTGAGGGTGCTATTACAACTGTATGGGCTGTTGATCTCTAATGGCTGTGTGCTGGCCTGTAATGGTGCTTGCAGAGAACGGAAAAGAGAAAATAAGAAGAGGTAATCTCAGAAAATGCTGACCTCTGAGCCACAAAAAGTCGGAGAGAAGTGTTAACGGCTCTTTGGCAGTACTCCGAGCTTTTCTCCAGGACCTTTGGCCTTTTCTCTCTGTAGACTGCAGAGAGCAGACCTCCTCTAATCCACCTCCTGTACTTACTACAGCCTTTTTCACTTCCCTTATTTCAGGGTCAAATGAAAATAAAGAAATCCTTTTTCAGACACGCTCTCTGTTTTGCTCTGACCAGAGGCGTAATTTCTGGCACGGTGATTTTGTGTGAGCATGTGCATGTGTCTCTGTTTGACACACAGCCTGGAGAAAGTGCTGTAATGTAAAAGGAAAGACTGAAAAGATGAGTTTAATTTCAGATTTTGGCAAGCCAGAGGAGAAATAGTTACCTTTAAGCAAAAGAGTAAGGTGTTCTGACACATACTTTTTCATAAAATCAGATTAATATGATAGCAGCAGATTGGTATTACGCTCCAAAATGACTGAAGTTGTTCTGCTCTCTTTTATTTTACAACAAACTTAAAGATTTTATTGTGCCACCAAAATTGCAAAAATAGCATGTGCAGATGAAGAACATTCAAATTAAGGAAATAATAATTAAAAAGTATGATGAAAACCATATCAAGAGTCATATCAGGAAGACCATACTTTTTGCTAATTTTGATGAATATAATGCCTAAGGTTTGAAAAATATGGAAACTGAAATTCTCAAATGAGTTCCAAAAAAAGTTAATCTTACGTTGTATATTGTTGAAATCCTTGATTTTTAAGGTCATAACGGTACATGTATTGTTGTAAAGGCTGTGAAGACAGTCAAGTTCATTACTTTGGTGGTTTTACTAAATGCTACCTCAAAGAATACCCTGACCGTGAAGCTGGCTCTGCCAGATTTCATATCAGGCAGATTTACCTTGCAAGCTGGACCAACTGAGCTCAGACAGAGGCACTGACCAACCAGAATCCTTTGAGGAAGAAGAGATGGGGGATATAAGCAAGATGACAGCTAGCAGCGACTGTAAGCCTGTAAACTATGGCTGCTTGTATAGGGATTGACATAGATAACCTGCTTTTGCAGTGGTTTTATCATAAATGGACATCATTTCTTCATCCATGGAAAATATATTTAATGCTCCCAACAGGTTTTGGTGAACTTGTTAAACAAATTTGCTGCAGTGGCACCCACCTACTACATCATCTGATTAGCCCATGATGAATGTGATTGACAGAACAACTGTCCAATCACCTTCCAGATATGTTTTCGAAAGGTTCTGGTCTTCTCAAATATTTTCTATGGGCTGTTGCCCTGATGAACTTGTGAAAAATATATCTAGTATACTGAACTGTCTATCTAGCAGGTTAGGTTACTCGAAGATTGCTACATAAGAAAGCGAAAGCTGCTACTTAATTTATTCTGTCATTCTGTTTGTTTCGTGTTGTTCAGTTTGTTTATGATGAAACACAATTGTTCTGGGGCTGCTATCCATTGTGCTGACCTATATGTGACTTTTCCTCATTAAAAAGATAGTGGTGGGTCTGGAGCCAAGACCAGTTGAGGACTACTGGTCTAAGACAAAATAGAAATACTTGGTTTAAAGTACTTGACACTTGTTTTCTCAATACCCTTGCACATTTAGTTCTTCTGTCATCTGCACTTCTACATTACCATTTAGGACTTTTGAAGAATAAAATGTTGACCTAGATTTAAATAAAACTCAACAATGCCACAGCAACAAGACAACAAAAAGGAAAAAAGGACGATAAAAATCATCCTTCAATGTTCAAAACAGCGCTTCATTTCAGAAGAATATGTCATTGGGATGGTTGCTGAAGAGGACAAATGACAGATGTCAGCTCTAAAGTTGGTGTTACCTTGTCACCAATATGTCACGACCCTTCCCCTCCCCCCTCCGCCTCCATCACACCCCTCCAGCCATTAACACAGTCAGGGGAATAAAGCTGCATTAGTACAGACAAGTTGGCTGGTGTGATATTGATGGTTGTCACTACCATCGGATGTTTGGAGCATGACAAGATGGTCACATAGGAGCAGTTTTCAGAGCAGAGGAATCACCTAATACACTATGACTATTACTGTACCTTCTAAACCTTCACATTCAGGGTTCTGAATCTTTTCTGGAGATCAATTTTGAGATCACTTAGGACAGTCTCAGTGAAATAGTAACTGATGCGACAAGACAGCATTGTGCCCAAACACCAACACAGTATATCTGATTCAAAAATGTTTAGTCCATGAATATAATGGCATCACTTTACATGCTCCTAAATCATGAAAAACTGATCACTGAGCTATAAAATACAACTGCAGGTGTATAGCACTTACTGATTATAGTATATCAAACCAATGGTTTTATAAGCACTTTTAAATCTTCAAGAAAATAATGGTAGTGAAAAAAAAGAAGTCACTGAAAACATACTATTCAAATAGCTCAGCACCCTAGGCCTTTTCAAGTTACAGCTGAGGCTATAAATGTTGTAGTGGGAGGCATCAATTCACTTGACCCATACTTGTCTTTATACAAATAAATATTCTGTAAATAAATGAAGATCAGTTTGTTTTTTGTCAGGTAAAATGTATCATGTGTAGAGCTGCTCCTTGTCTGTGGCCTATTCTCAAAATTTACCTTCAATTTTTGAAAGATCCTTACTATTATGTAGCCCTATTATATGAATATTTAATCTGTTTCGGGGACCACTAATATGAAATTGGGAGAAAGGGTAATTATTTACAAAACCAGGACAAAAGTCTTTAATTTTTAATGTAGTTTTTTGTCACACATTGACATCTCTTTGTGCATTTGGATGTAAAATGATCATTTTTACTTGAACTTTGTGTGTACACATTTCAATGTGTGATGAAAACTGTGAAATCATATATTCTAGACAACATAAGAAGGTGGTCTGGGATGCCTTTATCTGGATTGATTAGGTCATATAGACTCAATATGTACTGACATGCATAAACCACTGCCCCGTCTATAGATGTGATCTGTTGAAGTCCAGCAGCCCATCCTGGAGTCTGTCAAAAATTTGTCATTGAATGACGCAGCAACAATTGTGTCCCACCAGACTTGACCTCTGTCACACACGCACAGCTCTGTCAAAAAAAGCCCTGGCTGGGTTGCTGCTTGGCAGAGTGGTAGGTCAACCAGGCACATACCATATATGCTTCTGCCGATTCCTGCCTGAGGCCCAATGGCAGAAGCTAACAGCCAAAGGACTTGATAACAATAGTCTTTTTTCATCAATTCCCTTATCAATTCCTTCCACAAGGTTCTGAATTTGCTGCAAATCAAGAAGGGCAAAACCATCAGAGGCAGTCAGCACAAGCAACAACAAAGAAATCAAAAAAGAAATCATGGCAGACAGAAAAGTGTGGCTTAATTTAAAAAAATGCACAAAATTCATCATCTGTGTCAGTGAGATTTTTATGTACAGGTCAGTTGTGGTTTTATCAGATTGGGACGACATTTCTTCAATGAAAAACAAACTTCTCTAGTCAGGGTATATATTTTATATTTTAGCCCCACTTCTGACACATTTTGATGAGAGGTTGTTTAATGAAGTGGGTCATGTTCTGTCATGCAGTACACCTGCCTACTACATTGTCTGATTGGCCCATAATGAATGTTGATTGACAGAAAAAATCATCCAATCAGCTGCTGGATGTGTTTCAAAAGATTCTACAATCCCCAAATACTTTCTATGGGCTCTTTCCCAGATGGACGGTGATATTTTGTCGATCCGTCTGGCGTGCCAAGTTAGTGAAATTACTTCATGAAACAAAATCGGTGGTTTACAGTTTAGTACTTACACCTTGATGCAGCTCTCCTGGACTCAGAAATGTCTTGTTGGGTCACACAGTTTTGGGTGGGAGGGGGTGGTATGGAGTTATGCAGTGGAGGGATCTTAGGTGACAGAAAATGCAGCCAATGTCAGAGAATAACAAGTCTGTTACACATAGACAGCACAAACTACAAATGACTTAATAACAGACAGAATAACAGTTGTTAGCAACAGCTGTCACTTCCTCATGTAGTAGTTTTTGACATAATACTGCAACTCCCATGGCAAGTATGAAACTATCATGTCTTGTCATGATGTATCTGTTATGTGCTGCCACAATAAATCAAATTTGGTGACGACCATAGTAAAAAGGAATTTTCTAAAAACTGTTGGAAAAATTTGAAGGAATAAAGGTACTAAACTAAAAATTATAAAAGACATAGGGTTAGTCATTCTTTATTTAACTCAAATAATAAAGTGTGAATATTCTACGATATACCTTTACAAGCAATGCAGAGACAAAATAAAGACTTCCACCTGCACAAAACCAAATCAGTCAGGACCACACACACATTTACACACACACTTGTGCCCTCACAGATCTCCTGATTAAGACTGACTCAATGCTTGCACACCTCATCAACCCTCAGCGACAACTCCCCTGAGAAAACAGGCCTCATTATGTCGAGGAAGAAAAAAAACAATGACACCCCAGTGCTAGCCGTGACTCTTTTGCTAATGGACGCGCAGCACAGGCTTGAAGAAGGCATCAGCGGGTAAAGGCTCGCAGCAGCGAGCATGAAACCTGATGTGATAGCGTGCCTCGTGGGCAAGTATTATTCCAACTGTATATCATTAGCAGGGTGCGTTTTCTAATTAGCAATAGGGCAGAATAATGAATACAGCTCCATTAATCAAAAGGTAATATATGTAAAAGTACTGTTTTATGGCCCGAGGGGCAGAGTGTGAAAAGGTAGGAGAGAAAACACAAAAAATGAGGTGGAATGTGAAAACAGCGATCATTGCCTCTGCTGATGAGAACATTGCTTTTCATATTCATTTACACACATCCTTTTATTCAATTTATGCTGCTTGCTCTTTGGAAGCCCAAATAGAGAGGATTTAGAGAGGGTAGAGTCAAATGAGGAGGAGGAATTTGAGTCAGCAGGAGCTCCACTGCTCTGTTTAAATCTAAGTACATGTTGTTGTATTTTATTATAACGCAGTGAGTACAGAGTATGAGGTGTTGAAGGCTGGTTGTCTGTGCCTGTTTGTAAGTTTTTTAAAGCATCAGACTAAAGGAGAGGACAGAGTGTTGAGATTATGTGAACTTTTGGGTTTTTACACACAAAATTCACATAAAGAATGTGAAAAAAATGTCATGCTGTCATTAGGTCTGGTACTGTGACAGTGTCTAAAAGCTTCCTTTGATATTTTCTACCTAATACTGTCTGTGGCATACTGCCCATTTCCTGTTGGCCTTTACCATAGGTTTGAATTATAAAGAATCAATGAAAAAACATATTTCTATTTATTAAAAAGTTGTGGTGGATTTGTTGTTGTGCCCCACATACGGTGGCATTTGTACAGGTTCCCCAACCACCACCAGTGCAGCAGTACAGGTTGGGGTCAGCAGCCTCTGGACAGGGGCTTTGGGACTTAATCACTGGGCTATTGTTGACCACTTTTGGTATTTTATCTGTCAGGGGTACAGAAAACAAGGACATCACCAAATCATTCATTTAGGTCATTTTCACACCTAGATTGTTTGGGATAGTTGTTCCTATACAAGTGGGCGGTCCGTTCTCGGCACTCAGACATATCTGGTGGATATTCATCTCTAGTCCATCTGGACAACATCCCATAAAAAGTGATTGGGAAGGGCAGCACCTTCACATAAAAAGCAGAAGGTGATTGAGCATGCATAGTCTGTCACAATTTTTCAGGCCAGTTAGTGGCTTACATACACTTCTAGCTTTTTGAACTACTAAACCACATTTAAAGCTACAGCCTTCTTGTCTTCAAAATGAGGTTGAAAAGCCTGGTCATTTTCTGACCTGGAAGAATCATTCCAGCTTGAAGCTTTTTCAGAAGGATCTGTCTGATGACAGACATGGAATCTGGCTAATCCAGCTGTAGTGAAAGGTTAATGAGGACACAAATGACCCAGCAACTGGCACAAACAGGATGCTGTAGTAGTATAAGCAGTAGTAGTAACAATTACTACATTAAAGCAACCAGGCAGCCAGGCTACTGACAAAGCACTACTTAGTTATAATGTTTTGGATCCCATAGAGTCACTTTCTGTGTGCAGGAACAACATACAATGAAAGTAGCAACAGGTTAACATCACTCACCATCTCCAGAGCAGTTCATCAAAAGGACTGGACAACACGGACAACTGATTTCAAAAGTCGTTAACTTCCAAGAATTTAGCCAAGCTCAAACAGGAGAACTGATCTGTTTTAAAGCTTGTCTCTACCTTCCCACATCATATCTCTGCAGACACTTGTTAGCATGCTATCTGATGTCCACGATGGTCCGTTGTAGACACCAACAAGCGTTAAAAGCCCCTCTTCTTCACGCACAGTTTTTCTTCACTTATATTGAAATGTGTGTCACACATTGATAAATATGCCCCTCTTTAAAATCTTACACAGGATGTTTAACCGTTGCTATTAATCATTGAGTCATTTTGTCATCCAGCTTACTCTGCTGGCTTTTTTCCCATAATGCATCTGAACAAAGAGGCCAAGCTGAATGTGTAAAAACCACCAAAGTTTCAGGATACAACAAGCCCATTCAGATGTTTGTTTTTCTATTTCAAAAATAAAACCCAATAATACACAAGTCCTCCTCAATCATATGGTTAGACCATACTAACAAATACTACCTTTTAGGATGGATACAAGAGAAGACATATTAGACAAAGAGATGATAATGAAAACAATAAAATAGATTCCCATCAGCTGAGTAGTAAGATTTGTGGAAAATGGTAAATTTAGGGATGAAGGGAAAAAAGGGAGAGAGAATTGAGGAATGAGGGAAGAAAAGACAGAGGGGAGAAATAGAGAGATAACAGATAATCTTGGTGCCTCTTCGGGAAATGTTTGAGAAAGCATTTAAGCGAGCTGATATTTTTGCTGCCACAACATTCCCGGCTACTTTACGCTGCTGAATCTCCATCTTGAGCCTTTTTTCATACATTTGCACCTCACAATCCAAAGTGAGCAGAGCCATCTCCCTCTGACAGCAGCCGGGGCTTTTAAATGCATCCTCAGATATAAATAAACTTTGCTGAGCGGAAGCTGCAAATGCATTTATCCACTGCTACAGAAAAAAAAGAAAAAAAAAATATAAAGATGAATCCTGAAGAAGTCTCTGTGAGAGGAGAAAATAGAAATGTCATTAAATTCTTCTGAAATATAGATCACTTTTCACAGGCAGAGACGCTTGGCACGCTGGCAGTCAACTTTATTCATCTCAGCCTGAGAGAGAAATCATTCTGTGAAGTTCTCCGCATGATTTTAAGTTTGGAGGCTAAAAGCATAAAAGATGTAATAAATCAATAAAAAGGATAATCTGATCTCTATTAGGACACATTTACAATAAACGTTAAAAGACAGTTTAGGGGGTCAAATTACATATATTTACCATCTTTGTCTTTAATTTGAGAGGTTTAAAAACCAAAGTATGTGATGCTCAGGACACTCATAGAGCATAAACAACAGGGACAGACCCCTTCTTGGAAATTTTCTGATGCTCCTTGTATGAATAGGTTGTAGATGTCACAGGCAAAGACAAAACTTCTTATCATATGCAATAATTTTTCTCAGTTACTAATATTCTTGATCTTTGTTTTACCTTTACTTTAACTTGCTGCCATTTTATGTAAATAGTCTTTATACAATTTAATATAGTAGCAGCACACATATTTTAAAAACCTTTTCTTATTTTATTCATTACATTTAATGTGAATTTTCTGTTTTTTTCTTATTAAATCATATGATTGACACTGAAAATTACTTATCTATGTTTGTATATCCTGCATATCATCACATATCATCACTTTTCATTTTTCATATTTTTCTTTTTTTTTTTTTTTAAACCAGTGACCTGGTCACCTTGTGCATTTTGATTAAATTTAACAATGACTACAACTCTAAAAAATATTTGCCAATTATAATATAATATTTATTCATTCATTCAATGATTTATTTATCCATCCATTATCTATACTGCTTATCCTTTTATGCCTGACACTGGGTGAGACATTAAATTCATGCTCACACTCACACCTTCTGGCAATTTAGAGTCATGTTTCAGTCTGTGGGAGGAAACCAGAGTGCCCAGAGAAAACCCACTCATGCACAGGGAGAACATGCAAACTCCTGACTGACATGGGAAGTTGCACCAGTGACTTTTCTCTGTGACACAAGCCGCTGGGCCACTGTGCCACCTAGAGTGATACAGCATTTTTTTATTTTCTAAAAGGAACAACTATGGAGGTACAAGTTCTTGGCACAGCAAAAACAAGACCATCATATATTGCTGTTGGGCAGCCACCTCCCATCTTCAAATCATTTTTCAATGAATGGGAAAAAAACACTGCATTGTCATAATTGGAGGTTTGTCTTTATACCTTTATTTGTTTCAAGATCAAACAACATGCTCACAGATATGGACCAACAGCACTGCTTAATGAAAAAAAGAACCAATATCATAATGTGCACATTCAATGGACATATTCATTTAGCACATCCATGTACTGCATTGCATACTGACCCCTTTTGAGGTCATCATGTTTAGAGTTAACGTCATAAATAAATTATAGGAGGAAGATTTGTTCAGTTTGTACGGAACAAAGTCAAAATGAAAAAAACACAGTTGTATTAAAATTTTGAGTAAAAAAGGTTGAAAATCTAAACACAGGGTGAGCTGTCAGTATGATTCTACATACTGATATATTTTTCTATAAAAAGACGAAACACAAGGAGGGATTTTGATTGAAGTTTTAGTGCAGCCAAAGTGCTAGATGGGCATTAAGTTTGCCTCTGTACTGGTGTTAGCTAGCTGTCACCAAGCGTGGCACATCTTCGAGAACGGCCTACGCTTCGTACAGGACTTCTCCTGGTGGCCATCACAAACTTTTTTTTTTTTTTCCTGACTGAGATGACATAGAGGAAGGGGAGGATAATGAGGACAAACATGAGAGGAGCACTGCCATACACAATATGTTTGAGCCGGTGGCAGACCAAGCGTATAGCTGTGTGATGAAAGCTTGTTATGAGCTCAACCCCCTTATGGAGCAGAGGCCTCAGTATCAAACTGATCCTACTGCAGGAGTGGGGCTGTGAAGGTTGAGAAAGTGTTTTATTAGACTCAAAATTAAAACAAGCCCAACAGACCTGGTTGATATGAAAAAAACAGTGTTGACATTTTATTCCCCCAAACAGTGACTTAAATGTGACCGTAAGTTAAACAAAGGTGTGTTAAGAAGCTCGACTTTGTGAACTTTGTAGGGGGAAAAAGTAAAAAATGTTGTTAGAAAACAGTTAAGTTTGGAAAAAAAATAAATACTGAGAAAGATGTCAAACCTGATCTTCTCTTTATTCTTAACATTTCAACATTGGCTGAAATTGCATTTTGTTACATCTTGACTTTTTCTGATCAGTATTTCTTTCTCCTGCCTGGCACTAATGTTTTATGTATGAAAATAGAAGTGCTCTGGGAGCACAAACCTCTGCCAAGACATTTTCATTATTGTCGAGCGAGTTATTGTCAAAAATGTGGAACTCTGCCTTATTTTGCACTATTAACAAGTCTTTGAAAGAATCCTGGATCCACCTCCAAGATCTGATCACCACCAAGATCAAATCACTTCTACCCTGCACCGTCACCAATATTCTTTGACAGTCTCATAAAAATCTGTTTGGATCCTGCTGAAGCATTAGCAAAAATACGGAAAACTGCCCTATCTCACAATGTTAACTATTCCTTAAAAAAAATCCTGAATCCGCCTCCAGATTCACCACCATGATTTGATCATGTCTTCCTTGTGTCATGACCAACATTCCCCAAAAATGTCACCAAAATCCGTCGTTATTTTTTTGAGTTATCCTGTTCAAAAATGAACAAACAAACCAACAAACAATGGCAAAAACATAAACTCCTTGGTGGTAACGTAGGCTTAAAGGGTCCCTAGTTGCCAAGAGGTTATATCCGCGCTTCATGTCACAGGTGGTCTTGGTTTAAAAGTCCTGCCTGGATGCTTTTTTTCTTCACGTCATTCCCCAATCTCTATCACCGCTCTCCTAAGTTCTCTGCCCCCATCCTCTTAAACAAAGGCAGAATACATCTTGATATCTCTATAAGAAAGGCTTGAACATCCATGTATGCATATGAACATTTTTCTTTGCAGTTAATGTAACTGGGAAAATAGACCTCAGATATAAAAAAGCCCAGATTTTTGAATATTGCAACATATTGTAACATCCTTGAACACAACAACAAAAAAGATTCTAAGAAGCATAAACTGCAGCAAAATAATCAAACATTGTCCATGTTTGCTGGCATGAATGATCAGAGAAGTTCACATTTAACAGAGGCATAAAAAAGAGAAAGGAGTTTGTTTGTGACGTGCAGGAGATTGTGTGTGATTTGACATGTTGTCTCAACCATGATTTGTTGCCCCTCCCCAGAGAGCTGAGTTAAAAGACTGGCAGTGACTCGAGGAAGACGTACACTTTAATCACGTTAGCGAAGTTTCATGAAAATTTCAGCTGGAGATGCCAACATCTGCTTTCCATTATTAATCACTGTTGTCACCACAGAGAAGGATCCCCGGCAACATGATACACTCCACTTCTGAAGTTACTTACTTTTGACTGAAACACAGGTACCACTGTCACGCACACGCACACAGGGGCACATGCCTTCATACACACACACAAACAAAGTGAGGAACAGAACACACAGGCACAAATAAACCCAAATAAACAGGACAGGCGGTTTAAAAGGTTAAAAAAGGACATAAAGGAGATTACTGGGTCTGACAAGTTAGTTAGGAGACAGTAAGAGAGTATTATGGTCAGAAAAAAGAGAGGACTTTGCACTTTAAGATGAGATTGATGTAATTAATATTAAAGTATCAGGAAGGCTGTTGAAATATAATTTTAGGAATAGGCTTTAAGATTAAAAAAAAAAGCTAAATGTATAGAATATATCTGAATGAGAAATGCAAAGATAAAAAACTACAATATCAACAATCAAGTTAGAGTTCAATTTGAGGAAGAAGTAAAAATGTCAAGATTATATTTATTATTATAATATATTCATTTAGATTTTATTATTATAGATTATATTTATTAAAGTTTAGCAGAGGAAGCTGAAATGATGAAAAAAGCTAAATATTGTAGAAATAAGCTGTTGGACAAAATAATGTGGATAAAGGGGAAATGTTTAAAAGTAAAAGTCAGATTTTAAGAATAAATTTGAAGTAAAATTTTCAAGTATAATACTGAAATGTAAAAAAGAAAACATGACAAAAAAGAAAATGTTTAAATTGAACTTAAAAATATCAAGAATGTTGTTGAGACAGGCCCACAGTTTTATGAATAAATGTAAAATATTGAGGAAAAAAATCAGTTTTGAGAATGAAGCTGCCATATTGAGTTAAGTTTAAAAAACAATATTTGTTAAGAAAACATTAAATCCCATAAATAAGTAAAGGCCATCAATTTTTGAAATATGTTGAAGACCATTTGTTAGATAAAAGTTAAAATATTTAGAACTAAGTTAAAAATGAAATATAATTGAAATACACTTTACTGAATTAAGTTAGATTGTTGAGAAAAAGTTTAACAAAAAAGTTAATTTTCCAACATGAAGCTGAAATCGAACCACAAAAGAATTGTTTTGATTAAAAAAATATCCTACGTTAAGCTGAAAAGTTAAGATTAAACTTTAAACACAACTGAGAGGACGGAGTTACAGTAGAAACTGTAGAAAAATGAATATATTTGAAATGTTGATAAAAAGAGTCTAATAGTAAACTGAACTGTAAAAAAAAGTTAAAACATTGGAATAATAAACAAGATTGTGAAAAAACTAAGTCAAAATTGAGAAAACAAAGTTCAGATATTTTTTTGAGAGAAAAAAGTGTGGAAATGGAAGACAAAGAGCAAATATTCAAAAAAAAAATTGAAAAGGTTAATGATTTTAAGAGTTAAGTCCAAGTGCAAGAAAAAAGAAGCTGAAATACAAGTTCAAAATCAAATTTGGATGCTAAGAAAAGTTGGGGACTAAGTTGGAAAGTTCTGTAAATAACAAAATATAACTGTTGAAAATATTGTAAACAAAACTGTTTTTTTTACAAAGCAGAAATTCAAATAGTTACGTTGAAATAGGCAAACAATTTCAGAAATAATAGTAAAATGTTGAGAAAAAGTTGAAAAAACAAACAGTACAGTGAAAATACATTTGCATGACCAAGATTTGAACACTGAGAAAAAAAGTAGAAATTAGATTTTCTCTTTATTTTTTCCATTTTGAATTTAATTTGTGAATTGTATTTCAACATTCATCTCAACATTTCAACTTTTAAACTTAAATTTTGACTTCATTCTTAACATATTAACTTCATTCAGCAGATTGTACTTCAGCATTACAATTCATATTCAAACTTTTTTTCACAACTGCATAATGAAAACTATGTTTTTCCTCTCATTGTTTCTTTTTTCAGCCCTGATCCTCTCCACAGAAAGAATAAAAGCAATCAGCCATTATTTCTTTACACACTCACTCATACATCATGCTCCTCCCTGCACTTAAAAGCCCTCCATGTCTATTTCCCATTCTATCTTATCACTTAGCTCCTAACGAGAGTAATCACACAAGCGATATCAAAGTAGCACTTTTGTCATGTTGCATTAGAGGCCCTCCCCCTCTACCTGCTTACACACCTCTGATCAGCCATTGTTTGCACAGACACCGAGTGAAAGACAACTATTTATGTATAAAAGGGAGCACAGCCTGTCGTCGACTTGGCAGCTGATCATTCTTAACCACCTGCATCTCTTTTCTTCTTCCCCTTTTTTTCTTCTTGGCTCAGGCTGTCGTTCACTCCTCTCTTCATGTGGACTGTGTTATCGGATCAGACTGCCAAACAAGCCAGCGAAGGGACGTCTGACAGCGCCAATTAGAGAGGACAGAACAATGAGGCCCTTTCTAAATGTAATACTGCAAATACATCTGTTGTGTACAAAGGATCATGGATAAAATCAAAAAGTGGACCAGTCTTAGCGGATACGTTGCACACAAAAGAGCTCCAGTGATTAGATGTGACAAATTTATAGGGATGCAGGGTCTGATATGCAGATATTTTCAAATTTATTTCAGTGAAAAGCTTTGAAAATATGCAGTTAACACACCAGATGTGTCCTGTGTTAGGATTCACCTGTTAATCATGCTGTCATGGTCTAAGTTTTTAAACATGGGTGCTAAACAAGACTAAAAACATCTGATTCTACCATAAATTATAGATTTTTTAGAAAGTGAAAGTAAGCTTTCTGGTTACCTGCCCATTATGGAAAAAAAATTTTTTTCAAGGAACAATGATGTCTCATGCAACAAGTTTACAGTCATCAGTTTAACAAAAAACATCAGGATTGATCTACTAGAACAACGAGACATACAGCAGGGAAGAGACTGGAATAAGTCACAGGAAAACACTTACAGTGATAAAAGACTGAATCCAAATATTTCCCCTCGTCGTGGTAAATGTGATAAAACAGCAAATGACAGCCTGGAACATCACTATGGCCATGTCATGTTTCTTATTTGTGGTCAAAGACATTTGGCCTGTTTCAGGGTCTGTGTGAGGATCCTCACACTGAACCCTCAACAGGATCAAACAGAGGTCAAGCCCATGGCTTTGTCAGTCAGAATGCTCACAGCAGAAAATCAGGCCTTTCTGCTTAAAAAAAAAAAAAAAAAAAAAATCAATAAAACACTTGCCCTGGCACAATTGGAGAAGGTACAGTTTCAGAGGTCTTAATTTGGAAATAGCTTCTCCAAAGATTGAGGCTCTTTGTCTTAATATTTGAATGAAAACATATCTGTTAAAGGCGTGATGTTTGCAAATTTAACCAAGCAATGTCTGAAAGATGGCTTTAATTATTTTTTTAATTTGACCTCTTTCCCTGCCTTGTGATTAGCTGAGAACATTTCCTTTCCTGTTATTCTGTTATCTCACTGCTTATGATGCACAACGTAAATAATTCTCATTATTATGGAACAAAAATATAAATACGAAAAAGTCAAAATCATAGTAAATTATATTTGACAAAAACATTCAACTGATCTTTTAAAATGCCATCAGCAGCAGGGACAAAAGGGTCCATAATTGTATTTTTAACTGTAAAACTGAGCTTCATTTGTCTTTTTGAAAAAAATAAAAAATAAAAAATAAAAAATACTAACAACAATCTCTGTTGCTCTGCAGGGGTGGGCAACATGTGGCCTGGGGGCTTCATGTAGACCCTGAATTCACTCAGGGTCACCTGCAAGGATAAGTTTGCAACAGATACGGTGTTACCGTTAGGAAACTTTCAGGCTGCCAAAATCCAGTGCAAATCAAAACAATTTCATAACAATATCAAATATGTCCAGTTCTTCACAAGAAATTAATCGACTGTATGTCACTGTAAAAATCTTGTGCATTACTAAGTGCATTTGCTTTAAAAGTGGAAAAATAAGTAAACATACATAAATAACCATTTGACACTGTTAATGTATCAAAAAAGCAGCTTTATTTGGCCTAAATTCTGTGTTAGATATTAAATTGAGTATTTCTATATGCTTTGACTGTATAAATGGTTTGGGAGTACAGTGTTTCCCAACATGATCAATTACCACTTTGAAAGAGGGGCGTAGCAGCATTCATTATAATACTGTTATGTATGTACACTCATTTTTTATCAGGGGAATATGATAATCTTAAATGCTTTATATATCTTAAAATAGCCAGTAAAATATATATTAATATATATTAAAATATTTTAATATGCTTTTACGTATACTGACTTTTGATTGGACTGACAATCATCCCATCACTCTAACAGATAAACTTGGAGTAAACACTGGTGTTGATAGTAAGATTTTAATTGTTGTTTAGAAACAGTGTGGCCCATTGGCAGGAAAATTCAGTGACAATGAGATTAATAGTCGCCCATCATGGTGGAAAGCATACAGGGAATGAGACTTTCAGTTTATTATCATTATTATTTAATTGATATTTTAATCACACAACAGGTTTGCAGGGTGATTTGAGATAGTCCAAACAAAGTGCTTAAAACATATACGATAAAAGCCACATTCTTCTCAGTTGAAAAATAAAAAATTCAGTTCAGACTTCAGGTCTTATCACAATTTTTGGGATAAGGAAGAATGAAGATGCAAAGAGATGTCTGCTGATTCTGCTTAAAACTTTAAAACATGCTTCATCTCATACAGTAGCACATGGTGCATTCATGCATTCTGTCGATATGTGCAGCCAAAACAATATATATGATAAGTATGACTGTAAGTATCTGCAATTGTTGTAAAAGATCATGTGTCTGCTGGGATGGGTTTCAAGGCATCTACATATCAAATATAAGTAAAGTATCATGCATCTTTGCTTTACATTTTGTTTGCTTTTGTAACTTTTTATTGTTTGCTGGCTATAGTTTTGTATTGTTTCAATAAAAGATTTTGTCTCTAGTATTGAATCTTTTGTTTTGCTCTTGTTCAACCTTCTGTAATGAAAAAGCGATAACAATGGTGTAAGAAAAAAAAGAATTTAAAATCTGCAGATACTGATAAAGAGCTTTTCAAGTTGTTTCCTAAACATATCAACATAATGCAAATAACACTGTGAATCCTAGTAAAATTGTAGGGCACTTTGCACATGGGACCCATCTCAAAGATTTTTTTCTTCGCTACATTACATGCTAAATACGAAACAATAAATACCAAGAAAAACACTAGTTCTCCTGACCTAAAACTCCCCTTTGGAATAGTTAGTTGCGGGTCAAATGTAGTAACAAACCTCTTTCATAAATGTTTTAATTCTTTTTAAAAAAAACTCTGAGAATGTCTGCACATCAATCAAAAGTCTGAAGTCTCAGAGTGAACTTTAATTCTGGGTCTCTGCAGTTGTATCTTAACCTGGTGATGAAGGTTCATCTGTATACAAATTCATGTCAATTCAAAAATATTCCCACCATCACCACCAGATGGCGCTTTAGCCCTTTAGATCTCACCTACTTTCTCATGCATAGGCACACAAACACACGCACACACACGGCCTGTATGAATGAGCAGATTAGGCTGCGTGTAAACAGGCTGCATCCAGAATAACATTAGATTTATGGATGAGAAGCTCTGGCATGATGCTACTGGACCTCCCATTCATTTATTTATTAGGATGCCTGTAGTCTCTAATGAATGCGTATTACAATTATTAGTATTCTGTCAAATATTTAGCACTATAGTTTATTTATTGGGCTCAGCGCAGATTTTGCTGCATAATTATGTTTGGTGTGAAATTATGTAGACTTCTGCTTTAATGCGGTCTGTGCAGACACATTAACAAATTATATTCTTAGTCCAAATCAAAATTTAAACATCTCCCTTGTTTATAAATTTTACAATGCAGCTCATTTTTTTATAGTTTTGAATGGATGGAATTAATGAGTGTTGGTGGAATTTACAGGATTATTTTTGGTGTGTGGATAAAGTCAGAAATAACACACAGCCGACGTCTAACTCGCCTTCTTTCACGACAGGCACATTAGACTCAAAGAATGCAGAGGCAAGCTGGGGTTCAAGGAAACAATATGAGATCGATATGCACGCGCCTCTCTGCTTCTCCGAGGTGTGCGGGGTCTGTATGCCCGGCGGTGCTGCTCTTCTAACACACAAGGCTTCATTACCACGCCGCAACACGGGGTCTCTTATCAGATACAATAAGAAAGAAGAGGGAATGAAGCGAGACAACAAGGAGAAACACCGGGGAGAGGCCCCGATCACACACAGAATACAATGTTTTATCTTAATCAGAATAATGTCAGAGCCGCTGAGACAGAGGAGGAGGAATTAGAAATGGAGGATTAGACATACACACAAAAAAATGTATAAGAGCATTAAAAAAAATGGATCAAAAAGTATGGTTACACTTCACATTAACTACACATTATCAAGCATTAAAAAGCTTTTAGTGCATACTTAACTCATCATTTATAAAGCATCTAGTAATTTTCTCTTTATCATTTATAAGCATGGTCTCATATACTTCATTTATGCATTAAGAATAAGTAGAGACAACAATAGCACTTCACTGTCTGCAACAATTTAGCTTTACTTGAGTATAAGTAAGTCATTAGTAATACTCCCTTGACATACATAAAGCAATGCTATTTTCAAGACCCTCGAAAATCTGAATCCTGTTTCAATACAACTACCAGAAACCTGAGGGTAAAGAGGCAGTGATTTTCTATACTTACTAAAATCTTTATTTCTAAGCAAAAAACACAAAATAAACACATGGAAGCCTAAACCCTAAATCAGTCAAATCAGATCATCGATGTTCTCATCTACAAAGCGCCATCACTGACTCAGGTCTTCAATGTTGCATTATGTTTAAATGGGTTAATTAATTCATAAGTCATTTATAAACACTGCTATTAAATACTTAATCTTAGCATTAATGAGGCATCAGTAAATACTTAACTCATCATAAATGAAGTACTGATGGTATTATGTCATTAAAGAAATATAGTATTGAAGCTTTGTCCATAATTAATAACATTCCAGTAACCTTTACCCAAACTCTTTACTTTACAACAGCATCAATAAACCATCAACTTTTTTTTTATTTTGTTAATAAATATTTAAAATAATTAACATATGGGAGCAGATGAGCTAAATAGCTAACACTTTATATTAAGAGCACCCTATTTAGCTCTTATTAAGCATTGGTGAATACTTAATTACCATTTTTAGAACAGTTATTCATTACTACCTGAGCATCTTTAAACATAAAAATGCTTTAGTATTGCATTAGTGAAGCTTTTGTAAATAATAACCTCATAAATTTTTAATTAGTGTCATTAATTTTCTTGTTAATCACGACAGTCGTAAAAGCTTTGAACTCATTAGTAAAGCATTCCTTTAAGGTTAAATTAAATGTTTTGTATTTATCAGTAAATCATGAATGCTTATTAACAACATATAAAATAAGCATTATCCCTTTATAGAAGATGAGCCAAAGCAACACTTTACTGATGCTTTTCTGGTGTTTAGTTATGCATATTGAATGCACTAATAAAGCATGTAGTGCTGAGTTCAATAATAAAACATTATAGATGATCACTTCAGTATTTACTGATGCTTAGCAAGTTTTTCAAATGTATCTAAACAGTCTTTATAATTGTGTTCATAAATGATCAATAAATAATCAATCAGTGCTGTTAAACAATTAAGTTCTTGCTGATGCTTAACTCGTGTTTTGTAAATGCACCGAATGAGCATATTGTGCTTGTTATTTAAATTTAAAAACCCCTTAGATATTAAAAAAAAAACAACTGTAGTAAAATTCTATTTTAATCACAAACTAAAAATAAACATTATAACTTATAGTAATTATTTATTCATCATCAGTGATGAATTATTTTCTGATTCATTAGTTAAGCATCAGTTAATTCTTTGCTTGTTATCATTAAAGCATTATTAATCAATTAAAATGGAATACTGATATGAATATTGTTACCTTTGTTAAACTTGACTTGACTCTTTGGGTCAGGGTAATGGTGCCGGTTAAACATTTTTCTAAACTTCTTCTTATTATTATTATTATTACTGATGAAGAATGACTCTGTTTTATACATACAATTAAAGAAAATTATCAATGCTTAATAGATGATAACTCAAATATTTGCTATTGTTTTACTCAAGCTTTACTATTGCTCTGTCAATGCACCAATAAAACATTAAACAGCCGTGTCCATATATGAAAAAGAAATTTGCATTAATGCTTCATAGATGGTCAGTTATTTCATAACCCCTTCTTCAAGATTGTTTTTGTAGTTGTATAAAGAGTTAATACATTTATTTTAACAAACAATAAACCATTAAACATTAGTTAAGCATCAGTAAGCATTATGAATCATTAGTAGACGCTTAACTTACAATCTTTGAAGCATGTGTTAATTATTTATTGATCATTTATGATCATAGATAAGGACTCTTCACTAATGTTCTTGTAAAGCATAAGATGCACTTTATCAATCATCTATGATGCATTATTTATTAGTCTATATACTTTAAATAAACACGTACACTTTAGATGCTTCAATGAAAAATAGTAAAAGCTAAGGTATGTAAAAATAAGGTTAGGGTGACAGAATTAATAATCAAAAACAGTATTAATGATTTTAAAGATATAATTTAAAATGATCATGCTTTTTAATGAAGCATTTACTAAGGCTCTGACATGCTGTGCATATGCACTGACAGCTTTTTACAACTCAATCAATTAATAATGCATCATGAAAGATGAGTTAAGTTCTTACAAATACATTTCTATAGCCTGCTTATAGATAATAAAAACACTTAATAAATGCTTTATATAGGCCAGTTCAGTATCAGTGCTTAACAGCTGAAGTACATACAAAGTGATGCCAAAATCGGATTAAAAAAAGGTGGTATTATTGTGTAAGAGCCTGTCTGATTACACTTTATGCTCCAGCATTGCAACACTGTCCGTCTGCCTGCTTGACTGAAGGACTGATGGTCTGTGGGAAAGACCTGCCTCAGCCCTTCACGCTCCCCTGCTCATCGCTCAGCCACCCAGGGAGCCGTGTCCTTCATGGGACCTCCACCTCACACTGCCCTGATCGCGCCTCTCTACCTTTTTCAGCCTCTCTGCGCCTCCACGGCTGCATCTGAGAGGGGAGGAAAAAGAAAGGGGGGACCGGCCATGCTAATTGGTGATCAGGGGAGGATGGGTGTCACAGGAGGAGGGGTGGCCTCACGATAATGGGGGGGGGCTGAGGCTGAATGTGGATAGGACAGCAGTGGAAGTGCAGAAAAAACAGACTAATGCATGATTTTATACATCTTTACATGGCTGCTGACCAAAATTATTATTGTTAAACAAAAACTTAAGTGATTAAAACCACATCAGTTTAATTAACTAAACCAAAATAAAAATGAGGCTTTTTCTAAAATCATTAATTATCTGAGGAAGTGTTGTGTGTTTGAAAAACTATCCGAAATTAAACTGAAAATGATTAAAGAAACAAAGGTCTGGAGTTTTTTTTTTTCTTTAACACAAGAGCACCTACTAAGTGGTTCACAGCCTGCTTTTACAATTTTCCCAGGCATGTCAGGTCTTATTCTTTGTGAGCTTGCTGACTGCAGAAATATCTTTTTCATACAATACCTTACAGGGTACTCTTTGAGAGTTTGCTTGAGATCTTACCCTGAGTAATACTGAGACAGAAACCAACAAACTATCTCAAGAATGAATAAAAACTCAGCTTAAATTTTCCCAAAATGCTAACTAATCTAAGCTATAAAAAGAGAGTTAGAATTGAAATTTCACTGATATCCAAACCAAGTAATCATACAAAATAAGAATAAACATAAAAAACCCCAACTAAAACTGCTTTAACCTTAAAACAGATTTAAAACCAGTGGTTGTTAACTGGTAAACTTCCTTCTCCCGAATAAGAAATGGAAACCAAAATGTCTGAAAAAATTTAACTATTCAATTTGGCCAATGAAAAATATTACAGTTTAGATTTAGATTTAAGTTTGTATAGCACATCATTACAGAAGCCTACAAAATAAAAGTATGTGTATGTTTTGGTTTGCTCATTTGTTTGTTTTTATGCCAGGGTACAAATGTGGGTGAGGGCTCCAAAACTTCTGCCTTATGGCATCAGGTCTATGCACCTTAGGCCTGGTACACACTTTCAGATTTTTAAAATCTGAACCAATTTATAAACTGAAAGCGGCTCCACACATAAGACAAGTATTTAAAAGTTTTGTTCTTGTAGTGTGTTTTGTGTCACAAGTAGACAGAAATAGCACACCACACACAAACCGGCTCATGCACCAACAACCCGGGCCTCTACTCTGCTGCTTGCAATCTCGGGAGATCAAACATGAATTTAGTGTAAATAAACATGATGGACAATGGCAGGAGGAATTGGAGCTGAATGCTGCCAGCAGTTAGCTTTCAGTGATATCGCCAGTTGTTATGAGTTTTGTCCAGCTCCTCTCCTTTTCAGTTTGTCATACATGATTACACGAATAAGAGGTCACACTTTATATGTGCCCATATTTAGCCATGAATTAACATTGCTCATCAAATTTAATGCTTCTGCTTTACTATTGGCTTTACCAAGGCTACGTTTGCTTCAGCCAGATTACTCCCTGATTGGCATGTGACAAAACAAAGAGGACATGCTCATCTGTTCACGGTGCACGCCACACACAAGTATTTCTGAAATGTATATTTAACATGTTTATTTACATGTTTATATTCAAGCTGGAACATCCCTGGTTCTCCAACATGATTCTGGAGGATAAAATGATTCTTACACCTCATGATACCCCGAAGAAAGTCAGATAATTCTAGGGTCACCTGATATTTAGGCCTTTGCTAACTTTGGTCTGAAGCTGGGATACAAACTAAAATTTCTGTTGATTTTCTTGAAGTGTGTCCCCTGCTTTAAAGAGCAAGCCTTTCCTGATTTTAGTGGAATTTATATTTTTTTTTACATGAATTTTGGTTTCAGAATTTATGCATCAGAATTTTTCTCTTTTAGAATTCTTTAAAATACATTTTACGTCTTAAATAAGTACTGCTGATCAAGTAAAAAGATCAATTTCAATTATTACTAGCACTGTGAACTATTAATCTCCATTTATTACATAATGTTAGAGGTATTGCATTACATGTTGACACACTGCTTTTCATTTTTTTTACATTGGTTGTTACTTCCACAACTTAATTTTACTTAATTTGATACATTATGAACAAATAGTTCAGAAATGACTCTGATCTGACCAACAGAGGTTAACAAAAATATCATTTTCCATTGAATCAAAGTAAATTCATAATAAAATTCATAATTCTTTCAAAATTTCCAAAATTTTATAAATCTATTTCTTAAACGTACTTTCTGTCATGTAAAGTATATTTTTAACAGCTGTCTCCTTTCTCTGTGAGCAAGTGGTGTGTTGTACTTAGTGTGTTATCTGCAACTTTCTTTTTTTGTATTAAAACGTTTTCAATTTAAGTATAAATTCTCTTTGTTTTGCTTTAGGTTACTAGACATTGAATATCTCTCACGAGCAGTTGACACAAACAATACAAATACATAAACTTTAAATCTTGAACACATTATATTGTACTTTTTTGTGTCAAACTATAACATAAAGCCTTTTCGTGCACATCAGTGTGATTTGTGAATCCGTTTCAAGCAGAAATCAATTTTGAATATAACTGTGACCCCAGAATCAGAATCCAATTGAATTGTAACCTATGGGAAGATTCACACCCTTACTGATTAAGCTGCTTTCCCTTCATCACAAAGATAGAGAGCAGACTGGCCACTTATCTGAACAATTTCAGATGGTGTTATAGTTTTCATTGCATCTTTTTTGGTGGATTAATGTTAGATTTTTGTCATTAATGTAGCAAAGACTTGGATTAACACCTGCTTTAACCTCCAGTGTCTTAATCTACTGTTAATGTAATAAACTGACACTATAGAAAAAGTCAAATAGACTGATTGGTTTTGTTTACTCTTCTATACAGAATATCATGATTCAGATTAAATTTTATTTGTGTCCCAGAGGGCAAACTGTGTTGCAGCGAGAGGCACAAAAAACACATGTGACATGGAGTGACAGTACAAACATGAAACATGCACACAGATACCTGTTATTGAGCAATATGCCAGAACACACAAGTCATGGCAACTGCAACTGACTCTGAATAAATTAGCTTAAAAAAATAATTTAAAAAAAAATGTAAAAATATATATTCTAAAATGGAGAGAATGAGCTAAAATAAAGCTAAAGTAATTCTAATATGCAGGGTTTGGGCACACAGTGACCAGTAAAGTACTTTTTTATTTCTTGAGGACTTGAAAAAAGTAAAAGTCTTAAATTAGACAAATACACTCTGTGAAAGTTTTCAATGACTTTCATATTAGAATATGTGTCCATGGTCGGTTTATAAATCCCTTCTCTACCTCTGTTGCTTGCTCCATCTTTCAGAAAACGTGTGCTCAAACTGCCCATTTGAAAATTCCCGCCTTATGACATCACGATGGGATACACCACCTCCCTTAGATGGGGAACACTTCCTGAGACTGGTGTTTGTTCAGCCTGGAAGACTGAGTTCCACCTGTGACTTCCATTTTATGGTGCTATTCACACTCTATCTCACCTGTTGCTCATTCAATAAACTGTCCAAAAAAGCCTTAAAAGAGAAAAGAAAAAAGTTACTGTGGAAAAACGTAGTACAATAGAAGCTCCGCGATCCACCAGTTGAGAAGTGCTGTTCTGAATAATACTAATTCACATGTTAACTTGATGTTTTCACAGGTCTGAACCTGACATTGATTGATGTACGCTGGCTAATGCTGCTACCGTCTTTCAGAATGCCTGATCAAAAACGTAAACACTATCTGAACTCCCCTGAATCTCCTCAGGCGTTTAGTTTGCCTCTGCCTGTTCTGCAGGTAGAATAAACATTTGAATAGCGTCAGACAGCAGAGAAATGAAAACCCTCCTGTGTCCACGCTTCAAATGAACAAACAGCTGTGTTGCTGCTGGAGCTGAACAGAGGCATCGAGCCGTGTGGCCGCCTCCCCCCCTTTGCCCTTTCCCTGTTGCCTGGGCTGGCTGTAAACAGACTGAGAGGCAGGGAGGTCGAGGCACGCTGCCTGGGAGCCGGCGCTCCACCGAGGCGCGCTAATTACAACAATAATGGAGGCTGATCGCAGGTCCTCACAGGCCATGTCTCCCAGTAAACCACCTCTATGTGTGCTCACTACCGATGTTGCTTTTTCCTGTTGTTTGAGATTAGCACGTAGCTGCTCTCGCCGCCCCATTAGGGGGGACGCCCGGGCTGGTTAGAGCATGTTAAAAAGGGCCCCCAGTGCCAGCTCAGGCAGCAGGCTATGGCCTAGCATAGTTAGGCATAATGAGCAGGCGTTAGCGTAAACACGAGTTAATGCTGTGGAGAAACAGGCAGGGTCAGGTCAGGAAAGGGATGTTAGTGGTAGGGTGGCTAGCACACCAGACCTGGGATCCTGATTAGTGCTCATAAATGATGCAGCAGGTGAGGCTGTATGGAGGATGCGATTGGCTGCAGCGTGGTGAAGCAGAATAACGATGACAGGAAAACTGTGTGAGGTCGCAGTGAGTCAGACTCTGCTGGTAAAGATTATGATTCAACTAAAACCATCACAGCTGTAAAGGAAGTCCTTGTTTATTCTGTCTTTCGCTTATTCGGTATCATCCTTACATACATCCCTGTTCAGTGAAGTGACATATGCCACCGCTGAGCTGATCATTAACCCTTCGCTGGCAGGGGTGCGCAAAGTAATACAGACACGGCTGCAGGCTACAGCCGGCAGGGTTTCACGCTCGCCTATGTGTCACTGTGAGAGGCAGCAAGGGGCAGAGCTCAGAGGTCAAATCCATTATGGAGGATTGAGAGGGAGTTTCTGTTTGAGGGCAGCATGTCATATGTTGCTATGGGAACACAGGGTATGAACTCTGACCTCTGTGAACTTCAGCTGAGGCCAGTGGAGAGAGAGTGAGACTCAAGAGCTGCCACGCAAGTCCATTAAACACAGAATCAATCACAAGGAGGAAGGATGTTATTTAAACAGATATAGAAGATAAAAGTCATTATTTCAATAGGACAAACAAACGACTGGCGTTGGACAGTCTTAAAGAAATGCCATAATGTGTACATAACAAAAAAACTTGATAAAAGTACAGACAAAAGATACAATGTAAGAAACCAGTGCCCTTCGCTGATGAGACCTTTATTGTTTTACTAAAGTGAATCACAAGAATACAAGAAATTACAAGGGCCCTCCCTGAGTCAAGCTCCTTTCTTACTGTCAGTTTTTCTATTAATTGTGTTTTAAGAGCATATAAAGGATTTGAATGAGCCAAGATTAATACCCATTGTAACAGTCTATTCTATTCTATTATAGTCCCCATAAGGCTCACTGTTGGTGTTTTAACAACATTCATGACACAATATTAAGACCCCAAGCTGTAATCTGGGGAAGTATGGAGGGATTTAAAACAGAGAAACAACGTAAAAAGTTATTTTTGAAGCTATGTAATTTTTGCAACATTTCAATTTTTCTCTCACAAAAAACATGTACTGATGACATGATTATTATTTTTATCTCCACCTATTGTACACATGTTGGCATTCATTCCTTAAGTTTGTGTTAAGGCTCATGGCTGATCTTTTAATATATTGATGCCATCAGCACAACCTTGCCATCATAGTTGCCCTAATCACTGTAAACTCTCACTTTAACATCCAAATCCACAGGAAAATAAGATTTGAAAATTGTGTAAGTCTAGATAAAAAATGTAGATCTGGGAAAGTATTCAGACATGTCTTGGTCAAAGTGCTGCTTAAAATTTAAAGAGCCCGTATTATTCTTTTTCAAGCTCTGTATGCCCTTCAGTGCGTTTTACATGTCTCCTCTGGGTGATCCAGAACAAAAAGTCTGTGGCATTGGGATTTCTCCCTCTTCCCCACCTAACAGCACCAAAAGCAGCCCCCACCTCTCAAATAGACCTACCAGTGTGGTTTCCTACCACGGTTTTGTTGGCTCAGAGTGGCAAGGCGAACACAGAGCATAGACAGTAGAAATAAAGCAGAGTTATGGACCATATGGCACCCAGCAGCGCTAAACTGACCAGCTACCACCGGACTGGCCGTACCTGGTCAGGTGATCCTTAAAGTGGAAGGAGCTCCAACAGAGCATCTCAGACAGATTGAGAATAGATGTGGATCAGGGGTACATAATGTACGAAAACTAAAGAAGTTAACAAGTTAACTAAACAAAAAGTGAGGATCAAATAACAAAAGTATTGCTTTACAGAAAAATTCCAAACAAAACTAAAAACACTAGGGAAATTACAAAAAACATTGAAGAACACGAGCAGGATTTTCAAGGGAAAGCCACAGGGAAACACTCAGGGGGTTGACAGGCAACATGGAGTGAACATGCAGGATACAAGCACGATGAGTTGATGTAGGGCAGCAGACACACCGAGGGCTTTCACACTGGCACGGCTCTGTCTCAAACCTAATTTTGGATTGGCCGGCAGACTGGAAAATAAATGGTTCAGAACCTGAAAAGTTGGTTGGCAGCGGGAGCCAAAAACAGTTGGTTCCAGCTTATGAACCGTGACATCATCGGTGGGCTTGTTGTATTCTGTGTTGATAAAATGAGCAGAAAGTCGAGGAACACACACAAACTTTTGACATATCAGATGCCTTCTACATACGTCTTCTATGTGTCCTCATCATCAACAGCCGTTGCGTGCTTGATTGCTGGAGGAAAACAAAAACCTTAAGTAAAGACCTCAACCTTGAAAAAAATGCAGACAACTATACCTCAGGTATAGAGAGGGTTGCATTTCCAACGATTTGGACAAATGACCACATTTATGACCGCTGATGTTTTGTGGCTGATGAGGGCAAATGGCCTACAATGGCTCGATATAGATCAATAAGAGGAAAATATGTGCAAGAGCAAAAAAGTGCTGCAAGTTTGAAACCAAACAAAGCCCAAAACTATCTGACCCAGCCAACACCTGCAAGAGCAGAAATGCAGCAAAACCAAGTACGACCACAGAAGTGCTCCATGCCTGCAGAGGGTGCTGTGGCAGGGAGAGTGTGTGGGAGAGAGACGAGAGAGACTGTGGTCAAGCCAGCCACTCCACTGTTTTCAATGGTAGAGCCAGACGCTTCTAAATTTGAAGTACTCATGTATTTGAACCCTGAGTAAGAGTGGGATGACAGGTAGGATTGTTCTGAGCTCTGTTTAATTTCTATCTTTCAGCGTATATCTGCTTTTGCATGTGTTTTCCTCCAACTGAACTGCATTGAGCTGTTGTAGGCTGTTTGCCCTCATCGGCCACCGTACTGATGACCTGTTGGTAACGTATGTTCTTTACTTTCTCCCACAGCTTCAAACTGTACACACTGTTCTCTGTATTAAAAACCCTATAATTAATCTTAAAAAGTTACCATGTTCTACATTTTTACTTCTGTTTAAGTTTATTTTTGAGAGAGCGATACACAATGCTTCCACAACTTTTATTCAACCAGTGCTTCTATGCTGAAAACCTGTGAGCAAAACATTTATTTTTATCCTTGTCTTGAATTTAGCACTGTAGAGTTACAGTGGATCAGAAAAATTCAAAGAGTAGCATTACACAAACCAGAGAACACATTACACACAAGGCCAAACAAAGCAGGGATCTGAAAGCTGTTGATATTCTGTAATGAACCTTCACTGAAACATGAAGAAAGCAGTTTGGTGAGACCAAATAAATGCCCCAGGTCTTCAACACCTGATCAATGAGTCCCCAGGAATCCACAAAGGTAGCAGCTAACCCACTGTGTGTCTGTATACTTTCAAGGTCCTTTTAAAAGCAGGAAGTGAAAAACTAAAAAATGGTGAAAGATCAATGTAATATTTGAAAAAATACAAAAAAACACACACACACTGGGAAACTGAACCAGGAATTAGCAGTCAAAAGCATACGCAGAAGTGAAGCTGGAAAACACAAGGTCGGTCTTATTACATATTGGAGTACAACAACCACATCACACATACGCACATGCAGGATTTCACACATGCAGACACACACTCTCTCACCATTCCCTCTCTGCACACAATGACGGCCCAGAGTCGAGTCCAGACGAGGGCATGCATCTGAAACCAGGAGTGAATCCATATTACATGTGTAGTGTGCTGTCTGTCTGGGTCCTGGTCATCAATTATGAATAGAAATATACAGCCTGCACAAGCCGGGCCCTGGTGTCTCAGCACTTGTAAAGGATTTCTTAAAAGGGGGACAGACACACAGGTTTGTCATTCAGATGCATGCCCAGGACATAAGAGACACACACTCAGACACACACACACACAAGGAGGGTTTCCTGTTCTCTTACACCTCCCGCCTGGGGAAACTTTTGCTGCTTTCATTTAAGCCGTTCCCTGTTGCGCTGAAACTAAGTGAGGCATCAGATAGCTTGTACTGTAAAACATGACCAGATACTGTACTGAGAGCTCAGCCTGACTTACATAATGATGTCAAGATACAGACCTGAATGGTTTACTGGCTAAAATGCAGTCCAGTTTGATTTTTTCTCTTTCTATGGGAGAAAAATCATGACCACTTGTTTCTTACCTACTCAAACAGCTGCTCAAGGGCAAAAAATCAGCACTTGAGCCACCACTGCCCGCCCCCCAGCTCACCTGACATTTTATAATAATTGGTAATGAAAAGAAGAGCCACCAAATCCACCTTAAATCTCAATGCTTGCCACTGTTATGTTAGTGCACTAATTGAAGGCAAAATATAGCAACACTGGAGGCAAACATTACCCATCCTCACAGCCTAGCAGGTATAACTGAAGCCTGTTGTTCACACTGAAGAGTTGCCTCTTAAACACTGTCCATCAGGAGAAGAATTCAGCAGAATCCACACAAGCTTTGAATCAGATAGACGTTTTGTCCACATGAAAATAGCATTTAGGTGCTCGAAATGCACATTTTTAAAAACATGTCCCAGAGTGGACAAATCCAAAAACTCCAGCTGAATGTTTCCGTGTGGACAACAAATACAGGTAGCTTCAGAAACGATGACATCACAGCCCCATTTCTTGCTTCAACTGCACGTGCGAACCATGACAACAATAAAACAGTTGCGGAATACAGAGGTTATTATGGCTTTGACAGAAAAATGTACTGTTCTTCTACGACCACTTTGAGCAACAAGAGGACACGGAGAACAACACAGGCCAGTGTTTGTTCATGTTTCTCATGATGTTTGCATTTGCTCCATGTCTTTTTCTCAGTTTTGGTGTATGTCTGTGGTAGTGTTACAGCGCCACCTGCAAGCCTGGCATATACATTTTCAGTGTTTTCATGTTGACAGACACATTTCTTGAAACAATGTTGTCTTTACAGAGAGGGTTTTCATATTGAAAATGTTTTTATCTCCATGTGGACAGGGCCTGAGAAGTGGCTCATTTGCAAATAACACATCATAATGCGTTCATCATTGTCTGTAATGAACTGACTCATCATTTCATTCTTAAAAACACCCTTCAAAACTTACCTGCTGAATTGTAAATCAACATCAGTAAATGAAGACAAAAAGCTGTCAAACAGCGAGATGCTCAAGCAGCCATCCTGCCACCATTCCTAACCTTTTGTTTTCCAAGTTGCACTCGACCTCACATATCCACAGATACATGTATTAGCCTCAGCAATTGTCAAGAATTTATCTGATAGCCAGAACTGGCTCCTGTGTCTGGAGGCTCGTTTCCCTCCAGCTAAGCCCTGCCCGCTAAAAAATGTCCAACTGTACTGTTTCCAAATAAAAAGGGTCCAAGCATAGAGATGTAGAATCTAAAGACAGTGGTCAGAACTTTAAGTGAGGTAAGTGATCTGGTTGATGACTAATACGTTAGCTTGATACTTAATGCTAACAGCAGTTGCACTCACCAAGTTACTGCTTCTTCATGACAGTTTGCTTTATATAATTCTGTCAATGTGGTTTCATATAGGCAGAGATGTTTTCAGAGCTTGACTAACGTTTTTTTAGTCCTATTCACGCTGTCATTTTAAGCTGTGATATTTACACCCCTTTGATGTTTCACCTTTAACATGAGCGTGAGCAGCAGTGGAGGGGAACAAGTTGACCCCCAATTAACTCCATCATCAGAGGCAGTATCAGAGATGTATGATTTTGAGTGTGTGTTTGCCTTTATGTGTATGAGAATTATACCCAAGTCATGCTCTCTCGCACATGCCTCCAAAGCCACATTTCACTGTGAATTAGCACAAATATCACTGAAATAATATAAATGTCTCCAAATGTAATGATGGCGTAGCATCATTGTGCATAAATGCACTGTAAAAGGGCTTTTGTCTCATAGTTCCACCATAAAGCAACAATTGTCAGTCAGGTTATTGTGCTAACTTTGCAAGGTCTGACCGTGGCAACTGCCTGAAACACAATAAGTATAATTTATAAGAACTGAATTTGATTAACATGTAAGATGTTTTTCCCTCTTAGACTAAAGTGTGAAAGTGTTTTATTTATCTATTTCCATTCTTTGGACTATTGTTGTTTTCAATTATGCTTGACATTAACTTGAACTATTTATTATTGGTGAGATGTCACAATGATGGTCTGCTCTCAAAGAAGCACTCACTGGGCCGTGACGGGGTTGGTGCCAAGCTACCAGACTGTACTCAGAAAGTAGAATGACTTCTCAGTAGCAACAAATTTTCGGAAATGGACGTCCTGCGGCACAAACCTGCAACCGTCAAGCCCCTAACTCTACTACTTGGTGACTGAACGACTGCCTGACAAAGCTTGACTTCTGTCTTTTTTTTTATTTTTTTTTTTTATGAATGTTGAACAGTACAACAACACCAACTAAAACAAGGACCTGAGCAGTATTATTCTGTAAAACTTGCTTTACCACATAAAAATTATCAAAATAACTAATGCTAATCATTTCAGACACTTTAAGAATTAGTTAAAGGAAGGCCAGCAACTTACGCTCAAACCATGACCTGCACATTGAATATAAAATATTACCAATAAACCTGAGATTAAGTCTGAAAAGTGTAACTAAAGAACTCCTTTGTTTATCAGTAAATTGAAATGATTCATATTAGGCCAAATGCTCATAGACCAGCATCATAGTTAATGACTATTGTGTTCAGCAAAGTCATGTCGAAAGTGTTGTTTATCAGTCTAGTTTATATTTTTTAAGACTTAAAATGGAGTTGTTCTGATGAAAAGAAACTTTTGACCTTGATAATCAGTCAATCATCGAAACTTGTTGTCTTTTTTGATTAGAAATATAGAGCTGATGCTATCAAAGCTGTCTTGAAAAACTGTGTGTTTAAATTTACAGAGTATTAAAGGTCAGCTCAGAGCCTCTGAGAATTAAATCATCTTGAGCCTGTCAGACATCAGATACAGTTTGGTTCAACATCAGTTATCACTGAAGAGACATCAGTACAGATGCCTCCATTTTGTCTTCAGTTACATATACATGTTTTCATGTTTTGCACTGCAATAAGAAATTTTTATAGTGCTTTTGTCATATTTGCCATATTATCTTGCCATTTATTTTTAATGTTCTATTGTAATTCATATGGACCTTAAACCCTCAGAATAAAATTAACATTTTAAATTTGAATACATACAGTTAATTTTAAATTTGTAGCTTTACAGATGTAGGAAACATTAATGCCTTGATCATTTTCACATCATTTTTTGCAAGTGTGTCCTTTAAAAAGGAGTTAATGAATATGCCTTGCCCACTGAGGGAAGAGTCTAACAGCATCCATCAAATATGAAAACCTGTCACATGTTTTCTTGTTGTTCTGTGTATGCTCAGAAAACAAAAACAAAACAGAGCAACAACAAAAGCAACACAATGCAACATCATATCTGCCGTCTGCATAATGTTGCTCCCGTGGAGGAGTCATTAATCATAACTAAACAGCCCAAATTCTCTAAAAATTAAACAAAACATCCTACCTTTGTGTGCATCTATGTATAAATCTAAGACACGCTCAGCTACATTGCCGTACTCAGAGATGGAATTACAGAGCACATGTAGCTGGCAAAACAAATTTGCAATTCTCCTTGTCTATTCACAAACCCCCAGTGTACTGCACATGCCCTCTAGAGACAGAACAAACAGCGGTTAAGATGTTTAAAAGGCTTTGCTTTCTCAGATACCTGAGCAGCTGAATACCAATAGACCGCTCTTACATTAAGGGGGTGTGGTGACAAGCTGCTACATTCAGAGCTAGCGGGGAAACGCTAACTCCTCTGCTTTCCTCAAGGGCAAAATAGTACTTAATGCCTGCCTGTGATGTTGTGTGAAGGTGTGTATGTTTTTTCTTTCCCTTTTATTTTATTTTTTTTTTGCATGTGTGTTGTTTTCTGTCAGTCCATTCAGTCTGTAAGCTCAACTAAACACTGAGGCCTGTTAAGTGTGTGGGTGCTATACAGTGTGCTGGAGTCCCCCCTCTCTGCTGGTACATATCCCACTGATTTCTGAAAGGTCACTGTCATTATTGTTGCTTAGCAACCTGGTATGATGGAGCCATAGGTGAACACTGTACAGTGACTGTGAATGTGTGTGCTGAGATAAAGAGGATCATGGGAAAACAGATGAGTGCAGGGGAGATTTTAGGATTTGACCTTTGAGGGTGCTCAGCTTGGGAAGAGTAGAGTTCATTGCAAATGTGGGAGTCAATCGTGTCACATCTTTGTAACAACAGCTTTGATAGTCAATGTATTAATATTAAAGTGAATTTAACACCACATTTCATAAGAAGTTATCAGGGAAATGGAATGTTTTTCAACAAAAGTACTCAATCCATATATGTACATAGTCATAAAGGTTTTATTTGTGTAATACTGCAGTAACAATTCACCATGACAGCAAAATTATACTCATTGTTGAGCAAAATTTAATGCCAATACCAGACTGCTAAAAATATGTTTTAACAATTTAAGGGGAGACTTTTATATGAAACAACACCTCTCTTAACTTTGTATAACAATTACTATGTTTCTGAATTAAATCATGTTGGTCTTTTTCCACCACTGAAATCATAAGCTACTCAAGTGTCATTCAAACTAGTAAGCTTACAGAATGGCACACAAAAAAATATTGGTTTTATTCAGTAAATCATTGGCTCTGTCAAAAAAAAGCCCAATGGAAGATCAGTGGCTCAAGAAAAACATACCGTTGTTAACCAGCCTCTTATTGCCTGCTTCGGCCAGTACCTAGTATCCAAATGACCTCAAGGGTCAACAACAAAGCCCATCGAAAATAAAGCCCTCGGGTTCTTGCTGCACCTCCTTGCAATGCTGTTGGCACTGGCAGGGATATTAGCATGCTAGATGCTTTTACGTTCAGATTTTTGTCTTATTTTTTGCTGTTTTCTTTTGTATTTTTTAATGCTTAATGTTATAATGTATTTGTTTTATATGTATGAATGGCGCTCTATAAATAAAGTTGCTTGCCCTTGCCTTTTGAGAAGCCTGAAGTTCATGTAAGCGTAGAAACTCTGACAAAGCCATTCACACCATCTGGGTTTACAGAAAATCAGCAGGTACATTTCTGAAAATTCTTTGGTTTGGTAATTTGACTGGAGCAGCCAGTGTAAGGCAAAGAATTTGGTTTATTATTAGCTGTTGCTAGTTTAACATTATTTTGTGGCTATATTTTCACACTGAAACTCTTAATCAAAAAAATGATACGCAAGTATTGTGTGCTATGTAACCATGTTCAGTAATGGGTTAGAAAATTAAGCGCATTTGTTTTTTTTTACTTCTTATATGAACTTTCTTAATTTATTACAGTGTTTTTATGGGCTCTCACAGTATGTGTTTCAAAAAACACAGCAATGGACCTCATGAAAAAGAGAAGACTCCTAAAATTTTTAAAGAGTTTGGACTTGACTCAGGTGAGTAAGAAAAAAAGATGAAAAATAACAAGAAAAAGAAAAACAATACGTTTTCAAAGTAAAAATTGATGGTGATGGACCTGTTATGACACCAGACTAACAGCAGCATCAATAAAATGGACCACTCTTTAATTCCCATTGTGAAAATAAAAACATACATAATCAAAAATGGAGACTGGTGTAAGTAGATACTGTATTGTCATACCTTATTTATTTCATTTGAAAACGCATACATTAATCTTTAAAACTCAATATAGGGCCGAGGCCTGCCCATAACCATATTTAATGTGTCACTAAGAAATTATAAAAAGTAAGATTGTTTTGAATATTGAAGTTTCTCCTTCTGAATTTGCCATCTGACATTACACATAAACAAAACTTTAGCTCGTGCACATTTTTCTGCAATCTTATAAAATGCAATTATCCTTTATGGCCATTTTGTGTTTGGAATCCAACTACTAAATACTACTCCTACTAATACTACTGAATCCAGATCTATTGAGTGGTCTTAGATACATGTCTCTTAAGCATTTTTGGATCAGCTTGGTACTCCTACTTTAGTAATGGTATTTGTATTAGCTCAAACTATGCGTGCATTCTTTTGATCTGTATTTGTGGAGCTTGACTAGGGCTGGTAATTCACCAAAAAACAAACTGTAACATGCACTACCATCCAACTTTAAATATTTAGTCTTTGGAGGTCAGAATCAAAACAGACATTAGTGCTTGATTATAATCATCCTGTTAGATTTTAAGAGTATTTTAAGAGTATTTTAAGAGTATCAAAGTATCATAGACAAGCAATAAAGCTGATGATCAATTTGACTTTTACCTTCAATTCCAAAATAAACTTTTCTATAAACTTTGTGATAACATTGTTTATATATATTTCTTTAAATCTGATATCCTAAAGGTCTTGATTTCAACTGGACTCAGAGGTCTGAGAGCTTTATTTTGAGATTTTGAATGTTTTTGCATCCTATATGATGGTGTCCGCTACAGCCTACATGTTATCTGTTCAGAGTTGTTTCACTATGATAAAGCCAGTGTAGGGCCCGTACAGAGCTCAGCACAGAGGCACACTGATCTCTGAGTCATGTCCCATTTGTTGAGCGTGATGGATTTCCCTCTAGCTCTGCTCCCTCAGCTCAGTGGGGAGAAAGCAGGGCTGATAAGGTGATTTATCTGCACCTTTCCACCTCCTGTAATGGATGGCACATCCACCTTTCCCTGAAACTTCATCATCTCACAGCTGCAGCCCCTCGCTCATGTAGAGGTGTGAGAGAGAAATGAAACAGACATGCTGCACAAGAACGAAAAAAATGAAAACAGACTAACCATATAGTTACTTCTCTTTATTTCTCATTAAGGATCATAGTGAGCATGAATGTGACACTAAAGACTCTAAAGACATGGATACAGACAGGGATCAGACAGACAGAAAAATGGATGGATCTTATAGTCTGGTTTTTGATTGATTTCTAAATTCCTTTATGTGGCCTGGGTCCTTGCTCTGTATTCGTATTTCTACAAAGCCTAAAAAAATGATGGCTGGTACAAGAAAAAGATGGGTGTTATAAATAAGTCTCTCATTGTAAAAAGTTTGCAGTTTGCTGTTCATGTAGACAACAGGGAGTTTTATATTGGAAGACCTTAAGCACGAAAGAGCAGGTTTTGTGTTGCAAGATGGAAAATATATTAATTCAAGTGTTTTCTGATCCACCATATGATTTAAGTGGAATCTATAAAACTCATGGCCTGTGGGCTTAAACGGCATGCTTGCTCCACAGCCTCACCAATAAATCTGAAGTTCTCTACTTCCAGCTGAGCTTTGAAGCCATGAAGAACCAAAACAGCCACGTGTAAGAATAATATTGACTGTTGAGACGAAGAAGCTCCAAAACAATTTTAAGTGTTCATATGAGGTAAACAAAAAGAAGATTTTGTTCTTGCATAGTTCCTGTGTAGGAATTCATATTATAAACCAATACACATGCAAAAACAGTGGTATGAAAAAATAGAAAACATCATTTGAGCAGCACATGAACACTAATCTGTTTATCATTAACGGTGTTGGAGGTAACAAGTTACAAAGTACTCTGTTAGAGTACTCTGATCCCCTTTTGTAACAATAAGTAACATAAAGCATAAGTTTTGATAGTCAGGCAATTCATTAGCAATTTTGTTTTAAGAATTAATGACAAAAACACGTTTTTTACTTTCAGTTTTGTTGCTGCAAGCAAAAAAAGGCAGAAAAAAGATAATCCCAAATGCTTTTGCATTTGTTCTGTTTTTCCCCTACCTTTTGGCAGGTAGTTCATGCAGTCAGAGGGTAAACACAGCTGTGTGAGTGTGTGTGCATAGCTTGTGTCATTAAAAACAATACTGTTGAAAAATCCCCATTATGCTGAACTACCACAAAATCTAGAAGATGGATCATACTAGTATAAGACATAGACCGTTAAAAGAATTGGACAAAGAATTGGACAGCAGCCATTTGATTGTCAAAGGAGCTCTTGTGAGGTTGATTACGCACATCCATAGATGCTGCCATACCGTGCATTTCATCTCAACCAACCTTCAGCCCAACCTACTCACAGATGTAGAGGCCTCAACACCGCCTCTCCATCTGTGAGTAGGCTGACCTTAAGTCAATGATGTCCCTTATTTCTAAAACCAGAAATTCTTAACAAAATAAAAAGGGTGCAAAATAAAAAATGTATCCCTGCACATAAGAGCACATGGTTGTGTAAGATATTTATGCTGAAGCCATGTTTTGAACTGGACAGTAAATATGTTTAAATATATAAATATGTGTATCTAGGCCATTAAAACATACAATCATAACACCTCCAGGGTTCCTGCAGCCAGCCTCAAGTGGACACTCAAGGAACTACAACTTCTGGCACTTCTGCATGGCCTTATTTTTTCAGCCCTGGCAGCAGTCAGTTTTGCAGTCTCACATACCCATTTTTAACTGAGCTGGAGCCAGTGCATGACCTAGCACCACTTCTTTTTTTCATCACCTTAGCACCGGCCCCAGGCTCTCAAAACTGGTGCCAGAGTGAGCACCAACTCTGTGCTGGGCCAGACTGGTGCCAGAGCAAGAACAGATTACCTCAGGGGTTGGGGGCGGAGTTATTGTGCCCAAACAGGCCGATGTAAACTGTACCGCCACATTTAAAAGCCTTTGCCAGGTTTTTATGTCCCTGCGATGTCATGTAAGCTTGCAAACTAAACAACATCACCTGTACAGCGGCAACAAGCTCCTCCGTTTTTATTATTTTGGTGCTCTGGTGCAAACACTGCTGGGTAAGTAGATAAGTATGCAGTGATGTACTGACTTATAAAGTGATGTAATCATGTAGCTTCGACTTTGCTCCTCGCCAACTCAGCATCCGCTATAGCACTGGCTCTGGACCAGCACCAGCTCTAGCTCAGTGGAAAGTACCAGAGAAAAAAGGGGTTTGAACTTTATCTCAGCATGATGGTTTATATTCTGTTCATTTCAGTAGATAATGAGCAATTTCTGTCCAACAGTGTCACCCTTTCAGTACAGTGGGCTTACACCGTGTTGGTTTGCGCTGCTGCTTTCTTTAGCTGCTTTCTTTTTGTGTTGTACATATTGTTACCATTGCAAGAATTGTTGTGAGAATTTAAATTATATTTAAGTCCAGTAAAATTAATACATTTTGAAATTATTAAAGTAGTCGTGAAACTTTTGTTATGTTCACTCTTGGCCTTTGAATATGATCCTGCACACTTAAAACAAATCAGGTGACCAGATCAAGACTCTAAAACAGAATTATAATTGCCTTCATAAAATCTTAATCCTATAATCTTAGCTAATTAAGTATTATAATTCCCCATCACAGACACTAATTAAAAATGATTTGAAATATAGAAGTCTTACCCTTGTCCTATCTTCTCTGTCTCTGGCCACATACCGATCCAAAACTCTTAAAAATATAACATTTAATAAAAACATAAAGTCCAATCCCTCTGATTGAACAAGAAAAATCATCATTCTGAGGGTCTCCTCCATCTGAAGCTGTACCGTAGCTCTCTTCTGTTAACAGCTCCACAGCCCTCATTAAACATAATTATCATTTTTACAGCACCAAGAGGATACCAATTAACCTCGGCGGTCAGTGTAAGAAACACAAGAGCATGCGGCTGGCTTGTGTTTCAGCGCCTCGGGCCTCTGGCTGACTCACCTGTGTTTAAACAGCAGCGAGGAAGAGCGGCGTAGGGCCGAGGAGGAGGAGGGAGACAATCAATAGCAGATCAAAGTGTTTTAGCTTACCTTGAGCTGCCTAGAGAGAGAGAGGCGTTGTAATCTGCAAAGACACTGTTTACTCGCTGAGGCTTCCCAAGGCGAGGGGAGGACTCCAGGCGCTGGGCTGGCTAGCTTTGGTGCTTTAAACCACCAATCTGGAATTAAAGACGGAAATGGATCAAAATAATTTAAAACAACAAGCTGGTTTATGCCATGGGTTTCAAATTACACTGTGTAATACAAGACACTGAAATGATATGCTTAAACTTTTAACTTAAATATGATGTAGATTTTCATGGGTGGTCCGTTACAAGTGGAAAGCCCTGCTGTTCAGAAGCACAAAGAAACTTCTCGAGCGTCTACTTGAGGCTGTCAGCAAAAGTAATGAAAGTGAGATTAACAGAATGTACCCTGTTAATTAGTTCAACAAGAATTTTGGGTGGACCCGTTCATGCTTTTATGAGCACACACTACACAGGCGGTAAATTAGTTTTGTAACTTGTCCGTTTTGTTTTTTATACCAAGGTTTTACTACAGTACTTGATATTACTCATCATTCCAAATCAGATTGGGCAACCAAGACACATAAAGTCATGTTGTGGCTTGGCCAAAAAGCATGTTAAGTAGACAAACTCGACAAATTAAACTGACAGCATATGACTAACGCAATGACGAAGGAATAAGGGATAAATATGAACACAGCAAACAAACAGTGTATTAACAGCACTGGACCTGTGTTTTTCATTCTACCATTATAATGAAAGATATGTCAGCTTGAAAAAAAAAGCCAACAAGCAGCCATTCACCAAGGTGGTAAGGTGCCTATGCTGTGTCTCTCCAACATTTTTCTTTTGACAGTCTGATGGTAGTGCTTCTACAACAAATCATAAAGGCAGGGATGTTGTTTTCAGATCTGACAATCAAATTTTCTTGTAGTTCTCAAGGCAACAACCTCGGTCTGTTCACATCCATGATTGTTGCATATGCAGAGCTCACAGTGCCCTTATTGGTCAATGGCTCTGATGCAAAGAAGAAATTGTAGGAGGCAGGAAAAAACATGCAAGACTTTCTGTCTTGGAGTCTGGGTATCCCAGACTGGTTTGTTGTCGGTTACTATGACCCTCTACATTAGATGAAACAATTGGTTTTAATGGCTGATGGATCCTGGAACCTTACGACTGTTGGGTTGGGCCATAATTGTGCATAAATCATGTAGTCTGACCTGGGCATATGACAGATACAAGAGGTGCAGAATTAGGGGTATGTCTACAAAAATCACAAGACAGTGTGTTGTACCTGCTTGTTGGGAGGCCTTAACCTCGCCAACACTTGACTTCTCTAACTGTAATAAGATTGACCAAAGTTTGAGACAGCATTTGAAGGGTGGCAGCTCTTTTCCACATTTTAAACAGTCAAACTTTTGTGCTTTGCTTTGGTCAAAATACAATATGGATCAAGCTCATAGGGAGGTTTTTGACTGTTCAAACTAGCTCTAGACAGTCTTTCTTAGAGCAGCCAATTTTGATATGTGTCTTTTAAGTGCAATTGAGCTGCTTTTCATAACTTCCCTCTTTTCTCCTGATGTGCCAACATAAGCACAACTGCTGTATGTGCTTCCGTCTCTGTGGGTGGAGATCTAAAGCTGGAGATACTTGGTAAATAGCAAGTATATTGATTTATTGTGATGTCACAGAGTGCAGGATTCTGAATAGACCACCAGAGCTTATGTTCTCAGACATAGATGGGCAACCAACAGAGGACTGGGTTGGCTTATTCCATCCATTTTGGTCTGCTTCTTACTGCAGGATATTACTCAAACAGTATGTACAGTTAATGCAGAGTGGAGCAGCAGTGTTTCACTCTTTCTAATCACAGTTTCAAGTTCATCTTTCACTTTATCTGGCACAGCTGTTTGTCTGTGTGCCGGTCCGTGTTGCACAGGATGCTTGTGTTTTATGCAAAATGTAGGCATAAAGCAAAATGACATTGAAATATAAGCTACAGTATGTTTTGGGGGTTTTGCAGAGGATAAAAAAAGGCTCCTTACTATCTTTCTGCGTGATATTTTCTAATGCTTTTGAGGAGCTTGTGCCTCTGATAGCTATATTACAGCAAGTTGGACTTGTGAAGCACAGATTGACAAGCCATGAGTTTAGTGCTACCCCTCTCAACTTGCTGTCTTTAACTAAAGAACCATGTCACAAAGAGGGACGCACATAGTTTATTTACTTCATTGCTTAGCCTAATTTTCTCTAAATGATCTAATGACCTAATGAGGGAGAAAAGCTGTTATTCTTTGAGTTTTTTTGTGCCTGTTCAATGTGCCACCAGCTCACCCTGCAGGAAAATACTGCACAGCCAGAGACTGCTGTTGGGGAGTAGGTCAAACCTGTAGTTAATCTTTGTGTGATTAAAAGCTGCTGAATTGTTCAGGATGCATATGGCATCGTAACCTTGTGCAGCAGTTGGATCCTCCTGATTGAGTGTCTGTAATCAAACAGATCCTGCTTTGGGCCAAGTTTTTTCTACAACAATTGGAATTGGCCCAAAGCGGCATGGCCCAATCAGCATCCATAAGAGGAGGAAGAGGCTGGAGCTTCAAGTCAGACAACAGGAAGACGTGACTGCTCATACAGAGATTAGCATGGATGCTAATAGCTTCAGTGACAGCTTTATCAGACCTGGACTACATTTCTTTATTAAATGATAAACAAATAACAAAGCTGAAGGCATGTCTTGATAGAAAGGATATTTTTGAGCATTGTCCAAAACTAAAAAAATCAGTCCAGTGCTTCTGTCTGTCAGAAGAGCTGGGTGTGGAATATCCTCTGGGTTGCTGAGTGAATCTTAGAAAAGCTGATGTTGGGCACACAACCCAATTGTTCACAATGATGCATCTGTATATGTGCTGCACCACATGGACCTTAACTTGGTTCACTGCTTAGCCCCAAAATTATAAACTAATGAGGGAGAAAAGCTGTTAAAAAGTGGTTATATCCTCTGAAAACTCCGTACAGCTATTTACACTGCACAGTTTGAGTGGTGGAGCAACTACTTGCAACAGATAACACAAAATATGAATTTTTGATTCAACAACATTTGTCAAATGAGTGATTGTTGCAGCAGCACTTATGACCATGGTGGCATGTGCCTGAGCATTTTATACTGTATAATGTACTCGTTGCATCAATGTATAGACTCCAGCAAACTCTTTAGATGAAAGAATAAGTATTAAAAGCAGAGTTATACACCAGGCGTCACAGTAGATGAATCTCAGTGTTCATTTTTCCTTTTTTAACCCTCACTTGGTTTAATCACATTTTAATAATTTTTATAAATTCAAACAGACATAAATCATCTACACTGTTCCTGAAAAAAAACCTGTGTGTATCTGCAATTGAAAAAAAAAAAACATGTAATGGCTCAAACTGTTGAAATTTTTTGTAATTCATTCACAATTAACGTAGAATTAATGCATGCTTCCTATCTTTGTAAATTATAGAAGCAGCAGCCAGTTATTGTGAGGCCCTCACTTAGTGATCACAATCTGTTGAGTGGACAGCAGGCTTGGTGACATTGACCCATGACACCACCCTCCCTCCTCTGCCACGTCCTCCGAGCTGTAAAAAGCATGTCTGAAATGGGGGGGAGGGCAGAGGAGGAGTGAAATGGGAGGTAGACGAAGAGGAGGAGGGGTGTTATTCTGAGTGTCTATAAAGGAAAAGACTACAGAGCTAAAATTTTGGGAAGAAAAAAAAATGGATTGATTCTTGTTTTTTGTGAGTTTGCCTCCTGCGCCTTTTATTTTCAGATTTTCCTCTTGTCGTTTTTAACTTGTGTCCTCTACGGGTCACCAGGATTATGCCCTCTCCTCTCTTTCTCTCCACCGCGCAGAAGTGACCACACACACCACACGTGTCATAGGCCTTCCAGACAGGGGAAACCAGCAGTGATTTAGCAAACAAGCGCTCAATCAATGGAGCAGTGGAGCATGTAACACATGCCAGTCAAAACCTATTACGTTCAAACAGCCCTCTTCAACTTCCACTCCACTGGCCCGACCCTCGGCTGTAAGCCAAAGACAGACTGGCCAGAGGACAGTCATGGTGTTGGGAAGTCACACACTCATGGAAGAAAATGGTCCTTCAGTCACAATATTAAGGGGTTACCTGTTAAGAATGATTTTTTAATTCAAGTTAGTGCCATTGTTAATTCTTAAAAAATGTGGAAAAATCTGTAAAAAAAAAAAATGAGTTTGACTTTTTCTTTTTGAGGAGCTGAGGCCAGCTACACAATTTTAAAAATGAAACCTATTTTAAAATTCTGGAGACCAGAGACATATGAACAGTTTTAACTTTGTAACTGTGATTTAGAGGACGAACAAAAATTTAGGATGATCAATGTCAATGCTAGCCCTATCTGTAGTTTTCTCATGACCCCACATGGAACATCCTCCTGAGGAGAATAAAATGCTTCCCTTTGCTTTACACAATGGAAATGTTGACTGTCTCAGTTGCCAACTACACATTTCAATCAGGTTTTAATTCTGTTTTATTAAATAAAAGGAAGTTATTTATCCATTGTATGAACCGAAATATGTCAAGACAAGCCTGGATCATACATCTACAGAACCCAATCTTAGAAGGACAACCGGAGGAGGAGCAAATAGTGAATTAATGCTGTTAGATGCTCTGCTGTCCCTTAAGAATACAACAGATAGCAGTGTGAGACAAACTTTGTCAGATTCTACCCTGAAATACTGTGTTAACTTGATGGGCTTCTCTATCTTTATGGCATCTATTGCTGCCTAGAATGCCCCCTTCCCAAACAGAATAAATAATAAATGCATTAGAAGGCAGCACGGCTCAGCAGCTTCAGTTTTTGATAACATCTTATTAAAACAATACAACTTGGGCTTCTGTATTCCACTGCACAACAAATATTAGCAGTGACAGTATTACGACATTTAGTGCAACTCCAGTACTTGGCATGTGCTACACTGCAAGATTACCTTTAATTTCTGAAATTCAGTAAAATAAATGTCACCAGGTATTGACAGCTTATATGCGATGTTACATACAGAGTGATACCCTGGGGGGCAAAAACACTTCTCTATTCTTTCAAGTTTTGAAGTTGATAGTTTCAGTTGCCATCCATGTGTTAACGAAGCATTATTTTATCTTTTAAATGGGGTCAGACACTGAGAAAAACACAAATCTAAAATATACACTTACAGAACCCCAACTCTAGAACGAAAACTCACAGATGACTAAATAGTGGATCATTACTGTCAGACGCTCAACAAAGAAAGTAGTGTTGGATGGACTTCTCCTTATCCTGTCATCATTTTTGTCCTAACTGGCTCAGTATATAACTTCCTTTAACAAAATTACTGCCCCAAAGCACAGACTGTGAGTGGCAACCAATAGTGATCCTGTGGCCATAAATAAATAACATTAGAAGGCTTGTTAGCATAGACTCACATATGTTTTGATGATGAAGAATTTCTCACTCTCTGCTTCCCAAACAGCAAAATTATAGATCTAAACAAAAGAAAAAACATTGAAGAGTCCACATGTCTGTCAATTTATGCTGAAAATGGGATAAAGGGAGGGATTCTTCAAAATTACAGTTTTTAAACACGCCTGAGGCAATGTTCTGGAAAAGATTGTGGTTTAAAATGATACTAATAACGTCCTAGGTGCTGTACAGGGGTCCAAGGGCCTAAAGCTTACTGTTTATGTTAACATCTCAGATTTCTGTGATTTTTACAGGATGTTAACTAATTTTGATTTGTAGAGTTGTAGAATTAAAGTCTGTGTCATAGCTCCACACAACCAATATAAGGTGGCAGCCTTTCTGGCAAAGCCTTTCAGTCTTTGATGCAGGATGCAAGATTAAAACTTAACGTGACAAAACTCAGAAACACTTAAGCCCATGACATCTTCTGATGAGTTAACTTAATGGTTTTACCCGATTCATCATCCTTAATATAAATAATGGTTATAAAAGACGCCCATAAAATTGTGTCAGTGTCAAACATTTGAGAATTATTTAACACTCATACCTGAATTTCTGAAAAGGGAACACTTTTCCCCTTCTAAAACCTCCTAAAATATCAAATGCTAATATTTTTTTCCTCTTTTTTTCTTCAAAAACATTTAAATCCACTTCAGTCCTGATCGTAACTATACAGGTTTCAATGATTTTCACAATTTTAACCCTTTGAATACTAGTGTATGTGATGACATCACCAATTTCTGTCAAAAACCCAATAAAACTGAAATAACTGCAAAATTTTAAATGCAATATGAAATTTTCTATTACAGTCTTGGACATGTCAGTGATTAGTAACAATATTGTTTTTTATGGATTTGTAGTTTTTCTGCTAAGTCAGATTAAAGAAACATCTCCTAAAGACATCTATAATAATAATGGGGCAAAAGGCTATGGGACATAAACACAGACACGTGCACACCTGTACATGCACAGACACACACACCGAGCTGGATTTGCTTCTTGTTTGACATTAAAAAAAATAAAAGGTAGACCAAGTCACCTTTACAACCAAAACTTTTCTCTTTGTGTTCAAGATATTGCAATAATTATTAAAGAAAGATGTGATATAGGATTTGTGTTTCAAATTTGAAAATTAGTGAAAAAATGCACACCTGTGCCAAATATGATAAGAAAAAGCATATCCAAGGCAAAATTATTAGAGAAAGTTCACTATTAAAGGCACAAAATTGTCCCCTTCAGGTATGAGGGTTAAACAAAAGATCAGTTGTGATAAGTCTCCAATCAGGTCATAACCCCTCAAAACTGGACCCTAATCCTGGGTCTTAAAATCATTTTATGAGTAGCCTGCCTAACCATAGCCAAACATTTTTGCTCCTTTTGATATGATAACTAATAGTATCACAGTGAGAACTAGCTGAATGTGTTTCTCAGTTATGAAGAGCTAGCTTTATGCTAATAGCAGCAGAAAACATGTAATGATGGACTTTGCCCTCTGGTCTCTTTCTGTGTTCCTGTCACAGCTTTTTGGCCCGTCAGAGCTCAGAGAGAGGACCCAGGCTTCACCTAGTGATTTACACACATGCATGTACACGTGCACTGCAGCAAAAACTCACACAGACACACAGCCACACACACAAACAGGGTTACACACACAGAAATACACACACACAAGAGGCAGGCTGAGAGCGAGCCGGGGTTTTTGTGTAGCAGCACATGCGAATGAGGCTAAAAGAAGTGAAATGAAGCCTTTGAGTCAAAGAGGAGCTCGGGGCGTGCTGCAGGCACAGAGCTCAGTCAGAGAGAGAGCTTGGCAGGCAAATGCGCCTTCTGTTGACAGCTTCCACTGAACATCTAATGTCGAGAGATGGGGGCCCACAACCGCTTTCTTCCATGCCATTGGTTTCCCATTTCAACGTGTTTAGTAGGGCGCCTCTCAGCGCATTTGCAAATATGTCAAGTCACCATTCATATTTTACAGTTATTAGCATTGTCTCTGGATTTTTTTTGTTTTGTTTTGTTTGAGCGATGTTGTTTTTCTTCTTCTTCTTTCTAAGGAAAGTTCTTTGTTTGAGCTCTTTTTCTGTGCAGGCTCAGAGAACAGGGCTCGGCACTGATGCCTGGGAGACTGGGTAGTTTTTTTTTTTATTTTTGGAGAGGGGGTTTATGCATTCTTTATGATGTGATATACAGCCTGGGAGAGGGAACATTGGGTAAGAACATACCAATGCCAGGCTACGTTCACAGCATGATATGAGGATGAAAATGATATGAGAATATCTTAGTGCTTGCTCTCTTTCTGTCAATACCTTAGGCTGCTATTGTAATTCACTGGGTCAGCTAAGGTTGAAAGGTGTTGAAACAGTTTTCCATTAGTGTCTTTAAGAACATGTAAAAACACAAAGCAGAGATGGTCCACATGTTTGAGTCTTTAAGACTTTTTCTCAAACATCAAAAATAAATTCTCCCACTAAGGGATTAACTTAGACATTGCCTCATTACAACCACAAGAAGTGATGATGCATACGTCACAATTTTAACTGTAACAATAAAAAAACAAACAAATTTTGATCAAATTGAGTTTAATGCCACGTTAATCATTATTTTCATTTGACTAGCTGATCAGATATGTGATTAAAAGGTTGTTAAGTGATGAACTTACACAAAAATAAATTGCCTCCTCAATTCTTTAAGACTTTAAAGTGTCTTATGGCCCAGTATTTTGGTTTTGTACCCTGGAGCTGAACTGGTCTCCTAGAAAAACATATTGTACTTTCCATTTAATTCCTCTCTTGTTCATGTGTGTTATAATAGGGACACAACATCCCAATTTGGAGTAGGTGGTCCAATTGTGTCACAGCAGTTATGCTGGCATAATGATGGCACAAAAACAGTGCAAGAGTGTGGAGGAGTAAGAAAGATACCTTTAAGCAAATGCATGATGTACAGTATATGATTTAAATGTTACAATTACACTTCTGATGATTTACATTATTCTAATATAATGATATAATTAACTTAGTAAGTGACATACTGGTTGTCCTAATTAAGCAAAACCACTGTTAGTCATTGTCAATAGATAGTTGATATTCATTTCAGGCATCGAGAGATTGTCTGCTCACTCCCCATGCTGAGAGCAGCGTCACCACACAGGGACTGTGATGTAACAGGACAACAAACATAACAGCATAACAAAACATACAGTGGTGACCGTTGTAACACTACTACACAGTAAAGCTTCAATTCACTGGGACTATATCACACTCAACACTGCAAATAAAGGACTGAAGTCTTCCTGCTCTATAGTCTGCATCATGATTGGAGTGCAAAGAGGGGACTTATAAGTCTGCGCCGAGGCTGAAGTTGTGGTTAACTTTAAGGCCATCAGGGCTAACCACATCACTTTAAACCTTTAGCACTGAGCAGCAGACAGGCACAGAAGCCGCGTCAAATCTTATAGAGCTTAAGCACTTATTTAGCCTACATGGTTAAAACTATACATTCATCCTGCTGTTTCTTACTGCTGAAGATCTCTTTCAATGCCCGTTTATAACAAAAATGTAATTAAAAAACACTCTTGCAAACCTGCCCTCTATGTCCTCACTCAGCCTCAGCATCAAGAAACATATGTACAAGGATCATCTTTGAGATTTAAAGAGTGGACCTGGTTTGTTATTTAGACATGTCAGTACAGAGTGCACAAGCATTTAAGGAGAAGGCACTTAGAGCATCATTCTTTGGAAATCAGATATTCATCTTTAAGAAATATAGCTCAGCAGTTATTTTTCTATCATTTATATTTTAGTCCCTTTTCTAAATACAAATTCCCCAGAGAACTTGATCTTTTTCTCTCCAAAATAGTGAAGTTTTAACATATCGATGAACAAGCTGTGTTTTTAACACAAGTTATGTTTAAAGCAAGACAAACATATTGTATTCCAAAAACAAAATTTCTGATTTCTCATTTTGAGTTCGAAAGAGCACTGTCAAATTTAAGAGCCTATCGTCAAATGAGAGCCAATAAACAACTGCAGAGAACATTATTATATTAGTTTATAAATGGTTTCATTAGATGGTAACTAATCAACTATAAAAGTGGTAACTTGCTGTATTCCTGGTGCACGCCTTTGTGTACAAAAAATAAGCATTTAGTTTGACAGTTGACCATGTGAGCAGTGAGCATGGCTCATATAACCTCAGTCCATAGCTAAGGACTTAATGTCACTTTGTAATAATGTCCTATCACATCAACACTGTATGGAAACATAAAAAGGTCTAGAATGGGGGCCATTTATCACCTGTATGTTTGTTACCATTGCTTTAGTCGATATTGTGTCAAAAGTCTCAATTAAAAATATAGGACAAAACAAAACCAGAACAGAAGAACTTTTATCACCAATGATTCCCAAAGCAGAATTTCCCTAACTCATTGATTTTTATGTAATTTTGCCAAAATTCAAGTCCACCTTAGCTGTTACTCCCTAAATTTTTCTTTGACCTGCTGAGAAGTCCCATAACCTTCATTCAGGAACCTCTAGGAGAACCAAGATGAGAGAGTCAGCATGTTTTTTGTTTTCAAAATCCTACTAAGTTTAAAGCTGTTATAATAAGAGCTGAATGATATTGGAAAAATAATACTGCACTAACTTTTCTTTCTGCAATACATATTGCCATATTCATGTAAAACAATTTAAATAGGATCTTCCACTTTTCTTTCCATAAATCCACCAGTTTCTTATTTGCACACTGCAGTTGTCTGACAGCAACACACATCAATACACAGAAGGAGTGTAGCAACACATTTCTTCATAAACTTTAAAAATAAGCTTGACAATATATATATATCCCATGTATGGCAATGTACCAAAACCCTGACAAGTGAATTCTTCAAGAGCAGCCTAATTTCTTAACCTCTACAAGTTCACCATGGTGCAGTGTTTTGTGTCCACTCTTGTAGCAGTTATGTATGGTAGTTCATTTTAGATACATATGATGAGTATTTTATAATTATGATCATAATAGTGTTAGAACAAAAAAAAAATGACCTACACGTCATCTCTTAACGTGGTCAATCTTTAAACTGTGACACCCCGGTATCTGTGTCAAACATCATTTGTAGTTTGTACATTAATGTGAAGGAACAACACAGACTTTGCATGCACTGTGGCCAAATCTCCGAGTAAGCCTGATGGTGATATCAGTTAGACTTTTATTGCAGAAGGTCAAAGAAATGATCTCATTGACAGTTTTGGTCTCTTTAAACAACACACAAACTGAGCACAACATACTTTGAGTCATGTGACCATCACTGCACGTCTTGACTACTAAGCATGCAAACGTTGCGGTTGTAATATAAAAAAAATATATTGTTCATTCATTGTTTGATTATAAAATGTATTTTACCCTCTTTATATTTTATATGTATGTTCAGGGTGAACTGCATGTGTGAACACAAAAAGCTGAATATCTAAATAGGACTTCGACCTGATTTTTTCTTGCCAGCCTCCAAAGTTTGCTTGCTAGAATGATCCAGTGAAATTCACCACAAGTGGGCAGGAGGGGTTCATGGCATTTACAGTTTATCACCTCATGCTGTACCAACATGGAGAAATCTCAGTGTTGAAACAGTTCAACAAAGACGAACGAAAACCCTCAGACCTCCTTATACATTTAAAGTCAGTGTAGGTACAGTAAAGAATGACATCATTACTTTGAGTTACCTTTCTCTCAGCTCTTGTCCTCTGTCTCACAACCTTTAGAAGAAAGGCCACATCTCCGGCTACTTTCCTATTAATATTTCCCCCCTCTAAAGTGTGCATACATACATCACCCTGATGTGCCCACTGCTTTGAATGCACTGAAGGGAACGGAGCGAGAAAGTACTTTCTTAATGCTTGAAAATGATAAACATGTTGTTCCTGGGCTATCTAATTTGCTGTGATGGCATTAATCAGTGTTGCACGGCGGGCGACGGCAGAGCAGAAAGGACAAAATGAAGCGGGACATTAGTCAGTGAGAAGAATGATGCATTAGCTGCTCACTCATAAAGTCATTGAGAGGAGAAATTAGTGAAAGGACTTATTGTTCACACAGCCTAGACTCCCCGAGTTAAACTGTGTAAAATGAGGTGCAAAGACACAGGGTTCAGATGGTTTTGTTTAACTGCGTTACACACCAAATGCATTTAAAGACCCAAAATGAGTCCTCCTCTTACTTAATAAGCTTTTTAACCTGATTTTGGCTACTATGATTCTGTAACTTGCATTGTTTCTTATGTTCTGTATTAGGTTGCACCTGGCTGTGTTTGAACTATGCACAGTTCTTGGCAGATAAGTTCAATAAGGCTAAACGCAAAATAAAACTGACTAGAAGTGAATAAAACATTTTGAAATGGTTATAATTTAGCACACTTCATTTATCACATAAACACAAGTTGGTTTGCTAAGTGAAGTGTGGCTAATGCAACCCTTTAGTTACGTCAGTTTGATGTCCAAACTGGTTTATAACCCTAGCCCTGAATGCTAATATGTGAGTATAACCCCAACCAGCCAAAATAGAACATTAGCTGCATATTTTGGATTAAAACACCACTTAAGTGCTCCCAGAAGATTCCACTAATGCCATCTATTTGTTCCAAAGTGTTCATCCAACTGCCCTTGTTTAATACAAGGTTGGAGGGCATTTTAGCAGCAGGGCAGCAGCCTTTGAGCAGAGCTACAGAGGCTACAGGAAGTTGGCAGGTGCATCACAGTTGTAAGAGCCCTAGACTGGGACTTCATGAAAAATGAGTTTAACCAACTTATAAATTTGGTATTTATAAGGCTATTTCGATATCAAACTTAAGCTGACCAACGTGCTATCTGCGTGCATCCTTAGTATGAACCTAATTCTTAAACATAGCCTGTTGAAATACTTGACTAGGCCTAAGTGATTGCAGTTGTTTTGTTATCATCTGAGTTAAATCAGCCACCATATCAACCTGATAATAATCAAAGAAGTGGAGTTGATGGTGGTCTCAGGCTTTCTGGCAAACAGCTACATGCAGTCTAGTAGGAATTTCATAGCCATACCTTTTTTTTGGTTGTTAATATGTTTATTTCTACTGTAAAAATGAACATTTAACATGGGGAGTGGATGGAACTTTGATGCTTTTACAGGCAGATACTCAAGGACTCACTGGCTTTCTATGGTCAGACTGGCTTTGGATTGGCAATCTAAATCAATGCTTGATTCAAACTTATGATGGCTTATATATGACTTTTTTCTTTTGCTGGTTGCTTTTTTGTTTATTTTCTTTAACTGCCATGTGATTTTAGTGATAGGTCAGGTGAAGTCTGCTGCATAACATCCTAATTGTATTTAATTGAGTTTTATTTGTCTGTTCCTTCCTGACACGTAGGCAGATATTTTTAATAACTGAGGTTTTACTTTATTTCCAAAAACAATCCTATTCAAATGAGTGAGTTTTTGAAAACACCCCTGTCCACACAAAAAAACAGAACACTGCATAAACGCACAGTTCAATCCTGTTTGTTACCTTGTTACAATGTCCATAGTATGCAAACTGTTTTTTTTGGGGTTTTTTTTCATTTTTATGTCAATGCAGATTTATTCTCATGTCTATTCCAACCACCAGTCTGACTGTTGGTCTATTTTGTGGATGTTAACTGGTGTTAGTGGGCACACTGAGTAAAAACTTCCTCATTTACATTTAAATTTGAGACAAATCTGAGAATCCTTATCAAATCCTGTTATCAATAAGCTCTTTGAGTTGGTTTCAATATTTGTTGTTTAATGGCAAACATGAACGAAGGCAGTCATGGGTTGACAGTCACAGTCAATTGGGAAACAACAACACCAGGTCTTGTCCGAAACGTTGCGAGAGTTTTCATTCATAAAATACCTGCCACATGTGCACATACCTTATTAAAGTCAAAACATGTAGAAATATCTCTGCTAAATAAACTATTTTTGCATTACTTTGGAGTGCCTTGAGTTTTTAGTTTATGGTGCATTCCTGTTGATCTCTGAACTGGGATAGTCTGAGCTGCAAATTAGATAACTGGGAACACCCCCTTTGGCTGGAATTCACCACTTTGAAGTCGGATGTCCTTCAGCTACTCTGACTATACCAGCTTGTGACTGGGACGCGTCAAGCTGGGATGTGACGTAATTCCCACTCCCCTCTTTCCAGTTCGGATGTAAATGGAACGAACCATTAGACTGCCTTTATTCTCAATGAACTTTGTTTGAACCTGTCAGTCATTTATTTGCAACTACAGTTTAGATTGTTGGTTCTGGCTTAACTTTTTTTGTTGACTTTGTTCAAGAGTCCGTCAAATATTTCAAATACAGATGCAGTAAAAATCAGATTAATGATCCTCCTTCTCACTTTTTTGTATAAAATATCAGAGAAAAGAATGATGCAGGAAGAGATTTGAGGTTAAATTTGGTGAAAGTCAAAAAACGTGAGAGATAGAAAGAGAAAGATTTAAAGATGGAAGAGGAAGAAGAGGAGAAAAACAGGTGCAAATAGAGAGAGGGGGCTGTAGCAGGTATTTGTGGATGACCAGAACAGAAAGGAAAGAGAGAAGGAGAGAAAGGAGAGTGAGTGAGGACAGAGCCAGACCTCTAACAAGTGATTATACTAAACCCCTCCTCTCTCTCCCGCCTCCTCCCTCTCCCTCTCACTTTCTCTCTCTCCCCCTCAGGGCATGGGGACAAGAGAGCAGCAGGCTGGCAGTGTCTGCATGTGTATGTGTGTGTGCATGTTTATGTGTGTTTACGTGGGTATATGTATGTGTGTGTGTGAGTGTGAACCCTGCCTGTTTCAGCATATTGTGCCCTCAAACACAAAAAGATGATTAGTGGGATTTTCTGTGGGCTGAACAGCATGCCTTTAAGACTGCGACAGCTGGTAAAGGATGTTCGAGATGAAATGGTCCTGGGGTCTCCTCGCAGCCATTCCACTTGAAGAAAAGAAGGAAAATAAAAACAGTTTCAGGCTGCCTCTATTTGTGTTACATATTCCAATGAAGTCGGCTCACCCAGGTAGCTGACACTGCTGCTGTGACAGACAGATTTGGAGTAAATGTAAACACATCTCCTTGTCCCTTAAAAACACACAATGTGTACACACAGTTACAAACACACATGCTGAGGTGTCCCTTTGGCCATGAGGTTAAGCAACCATATTGACTTTAATCAAACTAAACACTTAAAAGGCGGGCTGATATTAAAACAAGGGGCGAATCTCTGCATTCCCTCAAAGCTCATATAAATCTAACCAACAATATCTATTTATTCCTTTATGCAATATGCCTTTAATAAACATAGTGTCAGAAGGAAACCAAATCATCTGCGCCTCAGAGCATGTAAGAAAATCAATTAAAACGAAGTCACCGAGCTGGCCGCCCAATTGTCTGTGGCAGTTATTTGATATAATATGGTTAATACTACTGGCTGGGTAAATTAACACAATTTTGTCACAGTAGACTGGGAGTGTGTGTGATTGCAGGAGTGTGTGTGGGGGGAGGTTCGGGCGAGGGGCACTGAGCTCCCATGGGATCACTGAGAGGTAAGAGCAACACTTGAAGTAAACAATAGCAGGAGCTGACCAGAGAGGACCTCAGACACTCACTGATTCACAGCCATGTAATTAAAGTGAGGAGTCATTTTCTCTTGTTCTACATAAAGGCGATAGCCCACGCTGTCGCATCAACAGGAAACATGGCTTAAGCTACAAAAGGCGGTGACATTTTTTAATGAGAGCAGTTTTTGCTGTTAACAGCAAAAAAAGACTAAAATATGCTCTAGGACTGGCAAATGGAAAGTTGGGTTGCTGTTTTTTTTAGCACAATGGCACTACACTGTATATCTATATCTATATCTATATACATATCTATATCTATATACATATATATATAAATATATATATATACATATATACATACACACATATACATATACATAAATATACATATATATACATATATATACATATACACATATACACACACACATACACACACACATATATACATATATATATACATATATATACATATACACATATACACACACACATATATATAAATATATAAATATATATATGTGTGTGTATATATATATATATATATATATATATATATATATATATATATGATTTGACTGACTTACATATATAACTCAAATCAGTCGCGAAGGCACATGGGATCTGCCATGTAATTGTCTGTATGGAGCCATTTGGGAACTCAAAGCCAAAGGAAGTGTGGATAAAATGTACCCTATGCAGTCTCTTGGCCCTCTGGGCAAGCCTGCACTCCAGGGTTACAAACATTTATTTGTCACCATTTTGACTCTGATTAAAAATATACACACATACACAGAGACACACACATACAGACATTGATTTTTGTTAGATCTAAATGTTCTTTACCCAGCTACATTGTAGTGTTCATTAAGCATGCATGCCGTTAAGGAAGTTTGTTCTAGACTCAATAAGACACACACACACACGCACTCACACTCCTGAGTCAAACTGAGAGTGGATTTGAGTTATGGTCACTCAAAGAGAGAGAGAGACGTTTTCTGGATTGTTCTTTTATTTCTATAAATCCCTTTTTGAGGCATATCACATGGTGTGGCCTCTGTTTTTGCTTTATTGTTTAATTGTTACAACTTACCCCAGCATGTGTTACAACCTACCCAGGTAGTGGGGTAGGTTGTAACAAAGAATCAGCATGTATTTGATGTCACCTCGTGAGGTCTGAGATATTCTTGTAGAGTATTCAATTGGTGCAATTTGTAGTAGACAAACGTGGGTACTTTGTAATAAAGTTTGAGAACTCTAACTCAAAAATTCAGTGAGCTGAAGGTGCTGAAGCAAAAACGTGAACTTTGATTTGATTGAAAGTGAAAATAAAAAAAATACAGAATACTGATCTGAAACTATCAGGGTTCCCACTCTTTTCTAGAAATAATTTTCCAGGGCTTTTCCAGGACTTTTCCAGGATGTTCCCCCCCTCCCCCCAGTCTGGCTTTTATGTGGTGTCTTATTATTATTTATTATTTTTTATCTACTCATATTTTATGGCTAAGTGTGCATTAATTAGCAAGTACATATTTATTTCATTTCCTATGTTTGATTTTTGTTCACTAACAAGGAAGAAGGAAGACAAATAATTTCCCAGGACAATTCAAGCTTTTCCAGGACATTTTACATTTTTCCTCATTTTCCATGACTGAAAAATTGGTCAATCATTTAATCACTTAATCCTAAATTGAAGTGATTCGATTTTGGTGGCAATCTGAATCCAAATGTGGATCCAGGGTTTGTTAACAGTGTGAGATAGGGCCTTGGTTGAGGTTTCTGTTCTCGGAGCACCTCTAGTTTTTAATCACTATGGCATGATATTTTTTTCATGTGTTTGAAAGCGAAATATGTGTTTTTCACTTTAAATACTTTAGCTGATTATAAAGTTGATTCATCTCATTTTAATGTATATCATCTGTAAAACAAGAGTTGCCTCAAACTCCTTAATTAGTATGAATACATCACATAATACAAGCCAGGCCTTGGGTTTTATAGGATGAAAAATGAGAAAAATTTGAATTGTGACTGAAGGAAAACTATTGGTGAGATATTTTCCATAAACTGTGGGTCATAGCATGCCTGAAACTTTTGTTCTCCTCTTTCTTCCCTCTCTTTTCACTTTCTCTACACTTTGATTTCTATATTTTACCTGGAATAACTCTCCATCTTCCTCTGGCCCCCTCTGCCTCAGTCCTAAACCACACGGCTGGTCATTGTTGGTGGTGCTCTGCGCTGTGATGCATGGGCTTCAGCGGATCGTTAGTTCGGTGTCGCAGAGCGATTGATTCTGGTGGTGGTGGAGGGGTGAGGAGGGGGAGGAAGGCGGGTTGAGGAGCGGCGGCCAGGCCCCCCACGGCCTGCTGGGAGAGGGAGCTGAAGCCAGGCGCTGAGCTGGAGGGCAGTACTGAGGGTCACAACACATTGTTCTCCCCTTTCAACCCGTCTGTAACCTGTCACACAGCCGTAATGGATGGTGAAAGAAAGAGAGTGGAGCAAAAAAAGGGGAGGAAGTGAGAAAAAAAGGAACACTTCGACGTACTTTTGGATTCTTTTCTTTGACGCTGACAAATGAGGGATCAATCAGGCCTACAGACTTTAGAAACAAGATGTTGGCAGTGCATGTGGTTTAAGGAAAACAAAGGAAAATCAGAATGTATATTTCCGAAAGTGATTTTTCTTTAAGGGAGAGGGTGTATTAACTTTGATTTGCTATTGATGGTTAATTTTTTTTAATCAAGTTGCTCTGAATCTGATTTGAAAGTTATGCTACACCACAAATAAACTGCAATGTTGACATTTGGTAGACTATTTTCCAAGAGGACAGTGCCAATCAGTGGCTGATTGTTGTGCTCCTTTTGTACAAAAGTTTCATTTTTTCATAGATTTTACACAAAATGTAAAATCTGTACCCTGGGGTCAAGATTTTAGAATGGGAAGTATTCTGGTTACCCACACCAAAAACTGTCAGGTGATTTCACAACTACAGCTCGGGTGCCTGAACTGTACAAATTTGTATAAATTCTTTGGATTGTTTCATGATCACACATCAGTATTTTGAAGTGAGCCAAGTCCAGGCTAAGTCACGCAAAAGGCCAGAGCTGGCCTTTCATCGTTACATCACAGCCAATGCTGCTACAACTACAACCTGCGCTCTGCTTTATGGGAGGAAGCTAGCAGGCTAAGTTACCCACAAGATGAGGTTAAAATAGTTTAAAAAAATTATCAATGTGTGTAACATGCTTTATGGTGCAAATGTAAACAAACTCTGTGCATGAAGAAGAGGGGCATTAACATTTGTCGTTGTCTACAGCACAGAGGACACCAGATAGCATGGCAACTTGGTACAATGTAAAACCAGAAGAAGTGTGTGCAGAGAAACTGTCAGTGATGCAGGAAGTAGAGACTTTACTGCTTGAACCACCTGGTCTAAATACTGGGAACTAAACCAGTTTTTGAATAAGTCGATGTTGTTGACTTCTGATGATATGGTGAGTAATGTTAACCTGTTGCAATTTTCAAGGTATGGTGTGCCTGTGTGCGGTTGTTTGTGCTGAAACAGGGATCGATTGTTGTATTCATAAATATGCAAACCATGCTGAGAACAGAACACCCGCTTGTATTTGAACAGCTCTTCCAAACAATCAAGATGTGAAAATGACCTAACACGTCATCATTCCAGGCCTTCAAATGTTGGTGAATATGTGACCATTACAAGCATGTGAAAATCAATCTGTTTTCAATCTATAATGTGAAAATAAAACTGTAAGGAAGACAAGAGGCTGTCAGTGCCACTACTGCTAACATGAGCTTTAATATGCAAGCCATTTTGGCTATTTAAGCTGCTTTCATCCTATGTGAAAGCATGTTACATAAAATGTGCTCAATTTTGTCTGTTTTCTAAGTTTCAAGCTTCCTTTAATAAAAATGTAAAAATATAAGAATTAGAATTTCAATGCAATACTGCTTACCCAATTAAATATGTATTTCCTCTGAATCATTATTGATAACCCAAATTACTGTAAGCAGTGATTTTGTCTCTGTCTGTATTTTCTCATTTTAGTATTTGGGACATTTGACAGGTATCAGTGCTTTTGTGGTGATGTCAAGGCAAAATTGCTGTCACTCCTCTGTTCTGTGTGAGTCTATAAGAGAGACTCAAGTAAACATGTACATCATTATGGGAAGATAAAGAAACAGATTTTGAGGAAGGACTGAGTATAAAAACATGGAGTGGGCAAAAAGAGACTTCTTTTCTGCAGAAACCAGACAAAATCCTGCACTGTCCTGCACATGTGTGTGGAAGTCACAGCATGTTTCTCAGTTCTTTTGAGTTGCATAACTGTGAGACATGAAGAATTTTGTGACTACTGTTTTCTTTGCAGCTAGTCGTGCTTCCTTTCTATCTTGTCTTGATGTTGACAGCTGCCTCTTTCTTTTCATTTGCAGCAGTTTTGAGTAAAAAAAAAATCAACAACAACAAAACACTCACAAGTGTCCTTTAGACCTTCTAAGTCTTGGAACTACTGACAAAAAATGATTGATATTCATTGTTTTTATAATTGAAAGTATCAGGACCTCTTTCTGACTTTTATACAGACCCTGATTGAGAGCTTTGGCAGACAAAAAGGGGATCCATTTTAAAAGCACAGACTGGACTGCAAAGAACGTTGGTTCTAAGACAACATGGGTCTTTTTCAGCAGATCAAAAGGTGATGAAGGCTGAACAACCAGCGACAGATCTGCAGCTCCTGAGAGTTTCCCCGACACAACACGTCCCATCAGCAGCTATGAAATGACGACATCCAACGGGACACCAGATGACAGAGGCTCCCTCGGTACGGGCGTATATGTGAGCGTGTGACTGTGAATATCCATGTGTGTTTGTGTGTGTGCGTTGGACAACTTTGGACCTTGAAGCTGTGGCACATCGCAGAGCCAGTGTTTCCCGTTGAACATCAAGGAGGAAACGGTGTGTTGGACATGCAAATGATAGCAGATCAGTGGGGCCAGCGCTCTCCTGTGAGGTGCTCAACAAAAACTAAATCCCAACAGCTCAGGCTTTTCAGAGAACGACAATATCTGACAGGCTGTGTGACATGACTCACCAAGATACACCACGCAGCTCCGTGGGTAAATATCAAGTCCAGCTATCTCCTCTCTCCCTCTCACACAGGATTGCCTTCATGTGGCGTTGGGCATTTTCTGTTTTCTATCCATCTAAAAAAGGGGGAAACAACACAAAGGCAATGAGGCTTAATTAAGACACTTAAGCGAGCGATCACAGTGGGCAGATGGCTTTCTGTAGAGGATCCAAGCTCAACCGCAGGACACTGTGAAGTTGAAAAGAAGTGCCAAAGGGGGCTCTGCAAGCGGGCTTTCCTTGCTCACCAGCCAAACAGATCGGAGGGTCGGTAAGAATGGAAGTAGAATAATATATGAGTCAAAGGAAACCCTTTGTTTTGTTATATTTAAGGAAAAGACAAGACCTGTTAAGCCTCTTACTGCAACATTCAAGGAATTGACAAGAATTTAAGGAGGTTTTTTTCTTGTCCTGCTACATGTAGCACCTGAGACAGTGAAATCAGGCTGCCAGGTCCGACAGCAATACAACATTAAGCTAAATATGAAAATGTACAATGTTGGATTTAAGTGGTAAATCTGCAAACTGTTAAAACTGTTTGTTACAATAACAAATGACAAAAGTAAAAAAATACATGTTTTCAATCAGGAGTGAGAGTATCACATTATATACAATGTGTTAATACAAAATGTCATAGAAATTTGGTAGTAACATGAAAAATTTAAATAGCAGTTGTGTTTGATGTCAAGTTTTCTTTTGTAAGTTCATAATTATCATCAATTATAATAATTTTTTTCTTCCGTCCATTGTTTTATTTTTGTTATGTTGAATCTATAATGATGAGAATCAGTCTCTGACTTTCTAATTTATTTCTCAACATTCTAATTTTAGCATTCATATTTTCCCTTCTGACTGAATGACCACAGAAACATTTAGAAACTGATAATAACAAAATGTTATATATAACCAATCACTTAATATTTAGCATGTACAGCTTTTAGCATAGTTTATGCTTAAAAAAAGCTTTTGAACTGTTGAGTAGCCATTTTGTCAACCAGTCAGTGCAATCATCAGCAGCCATTTAAATGTTTGGAAACTTTGATATGATTTAAGATTTAAGGTCAATTTTTTTGTTCTGACACCAAAAAATCTGTTAACATGATCGCAGAAGGCTGTAAGAGTGAATCAAAATGTCAAAAATGTTGAGCCACTAAGGACAGATATTTTTAGAGTATAGAAAATAAGGTCAACAAAGCTTTTAGTTTGTTTACTGACAAAAAAAAAAATCAGTATTGCTGATATAATAATTCTAAAAAACATTTTTTCTGCCTTTAACAGCCAAGAAAGTCTTGCTTTTGCTGAAAGTGACAGTGGATTTTTGTTTCTTTTTACTTAAATAAAAAAATTCCACATTTCAACGGTAAGGTAGTTCAAGGTCTTGCTCACAAAAGCTTTGGTATACATGCATTTTTTTCAGTCCAATTAAAATCATTCTGATTGAGATTTCCAAAATGTATTGCTCACTTGCAAAAAAGTAATCCAGTAATAACATGTTTATAGGCAATCCCCAATTCCAAATAAGTTGGGACATTGCGAGAAACTTCAATAAAAACAGAATACAGTGACCTGCAAATTCTTTTCTACCTACATTCAATTGAATAACCTACAAAGACAAGTTATTTAACGTGAACCTGAAAAAACTTCATTGTTTTTTTCAAATATTCATTCATTTCGAATTTGATGCCTGTAACACAGTCCAACTTCGCAAAACCACTGTCAGTTAACATCGTTCGTCACAACATCTACAAAAGTAAGTTAAAACTCTACCATGCAAAGCAAAAACAATACAACACCCAGAAACGCTGCCAGCTTCTCTGGGCCTGAGCTCCTCTGAAATGGACCGACACAAAGTGGAAAAGCGTGCTGTGGTCCACATTTCAATTTGTTCTTGGAAATCTCTGACATAGTGTCCTCGCAGGAAAAAAGGAAAAGGATTATCCAGATTGTTAACCAGCCAGCATCTGTGATGGTATGGGGGTGTGTTAGTGTCCATGGCATGGGTAACCTGCACATCTGGGAAGGTACCAATAATTCTGAAAGGTACATCCAGGTTTTGGGGCAACAAATGCTGCCATCCAAGCAACGTCTTTTTCAGGGATGTCCCTGCTTATTTCAGTGAGACAATGCCAAGCATGCGGGGACCAGACTGGCCTGCCTGCAGTCCAAACCTGTCTCCCATTGAATATGTGTGGTGTATTATGAGCGTAAAATTGAATTGGAGACCCCAGACTGAAATTGTACATCAAGCAAGAATTGGGAAGAATTCCACCAACGGTTTTCAATCGCTTAATTAGTGTTGTTAAAAGGAAAGGTGACGTGGAAATATTACTTAAAACATGGGCTATAGATAGAAAGGTTTCTGTTCCTTTTATTCTTTTGAGATTTACAAGAAAAAAAATTGGGTGTAAATAAGTGGAAAAAAAAAGTTCTAATTCTGAAATTTAAGTATTCAAATGATTCATTTTGGTTACTGATGACAACCTTGAGTGTCTGCTACAAAGAGTTTTGTAGCAGTTTTTTAACAACATTTTTAATATAAAACTCCGAGGGCACTGCTGGGGGCTATGGGATTCAAAGGTTACAGAGATGCTTGCTGAAGATGATGATGTTGTAAAAAAGTTTGTACAAAGAATCAAAGATGGAGAAAGACATTTGAATCATTTTTAATTTCCATTTTTGACTCATATCTCAGTGGGAGCATCTTGTAGACAGACTTCGCACTCACAATGGCTGTCGTCACAGCTCTCCCTCTCTCCTCCTTGCCCTGTAAGACAGCACGGCGTGTCTCATTTCTAGCTCAGCGTGTTTGTCAATCCTCAGCTGGCCCGGCTCCAGCAGCACACGGATCAGAGGATTATGTAAGCTGGAGGGGCCGTGAGCTAAGTGTGCTGAGAGCTACTCAGAGGTGTGATTTGACAATCTATGTGCCAAAGCAGCGCCCAGCCCCTCCATGCATGCAATAGATGTTAGTGATCACATATCCAGAGGGGCAGAGTGAACAGAAAGAGAACAAACCAATATTTTTGTTCTGTTTACTCTCAGCGCTCTTCTGACTCTGTTTTTCCTCCTGTGGTGCTGTTTCATTTATGTGTACTGAAGGTAGATGGGGCAAACAGAAGATGTAAAGAAACAGGTAGAAAAGGGGGTGATTTATGTTCTGAGCTAAGACTGTAAGAACATGTTTTAATGACAAAAATATAATAGTGCAAATTGCTAGTAGCTGTCATCTATTTCTACTCCTCTGTTAAAGCAAGATCAATCATCAGTGCAGGGATCCAACAGGTGAGCAAGAAGTTATTTTTTCCTAAGTAGATGTAATAAAATTTTAATTCATGCTCATTTAAACCAACCTTTCCCCAACTTAAATATGTCATGACAGAATATGAAACCTCTAAGAAGTCTAGGGTCGGTTAGTGTAAAAACAAAAGACCTTAAATATTCGTCCCCATATTGACACTCTGATAGCTCTGCTCTCCTCGTCAGAGAAATCCCTCCCAGACCAATAACCGGTGATGGGCCATTTCAGATTAGACAAACTTCTGCCAGAGCCAAGTCTGTGCATAGCCTGACATGCACATATCCCAAAATGTGACTGCATATTCACACTGCAGACATCAAGTCATTTGATTGGTCCACTGCACACCCCCAAGTGACTGCCAGTCTCTGAGCACTGAGACTGTGGGTCAGGTCTTTGCGAGGGCATGACTTGAAGAAGGGTCTGTCAAAAGACAATACCTGCACATTACAAAAACAGAGATGTGGTTCTGTACCTCAGACAAAACAAATGCTTAAAAGATGACATTTTAAGATGGAGTTTACTTTCCAAGCTATGCAGTGATTACCCAAGGTATTTAAAATATTAAAAAATAACCTTGGTAATCATTTAAAGAAGGATTTTGATTCTGAAACAACGTGCAAGGTTTTTATTAAAAGCAAGTAATCATCCCTCCTAAACAGTTATTTTGGACATATTCTTGCTGTATTTCACTATAATTGCAAACAGACTGTAACCCATGGTTTCAACACAGCCATCTTTGGAATACCACCCCCCAGATGCAAAATAACAAGTCTACAAGCAAATGTCTTCGAATTTGTGCCATTGCTTGCTTGCAACTCCAGACTAATGGATCTGGATTCATTGTCACAGAATTCAAAAATCAATCAGCAATTGTATTTGTAACAGCTGGACTGCCAGATCGTTTGTTCTTCATATTTTCATTAGGGTTGAGGAAGGAAAAGTACAGCTATTACTTCTCTTGAACACATGAATGTTATTCCTCTTATTTGATGATAAGTTTGGTACTGAATTAACACAGTTAATGATATCAATGTATGCTTTGGACTGAAAAGGCCAGTTTGTTATGTTTAGCTCACAGACTTCGCTGTTCAGTCCTTAAGCAGTTTAATATAAGGTAGGAACATTATGTTTTCCACATGTTGCTGTAGTTGAGCAGTTAATATCTCACACTGTCCAAAAAACATCCAGGCTCTATTATATATTTGAATTTATGTATGATAATGCATTGTTTATTGTGGCCTGAAACCCTCCCTTGAAGTTTTCTGTGGTGACAGGCCCCTGAGCTGTGGATGAATGGATGAACATGGGCATCGGCAGCCCTGCCAGCATGGTGCCTGATCCTTTGAAACAGCTAAGGTAAACGTATGCAGCGTGCTATTTTCATCCCTGCGTGGCTGTCAACCTAAATCTGCCTCTCCAACTGGTCATTTTTATCACTTGCCAAAACTGCCAACCGGTGATAAACTTTTAAGCTAGTTTTTAAATTTCATTTCCCTGGAGTCAAAGCAAGCAGGAGTCAGCCAGAATTCACAATGAATTGCCCAGGGGCAAACAATGTTTTGTTTTTTCCCCACCCTGCATCCACTCACAGAAAAGGAACAAATAAACTAAAGAAAAGAATGAGGGAAGAATCACACTCTGACAACAAGGCAAAACCTACAAACATGTAAACACACAAACACACACACTACTATCTATTATAATACTATCTATATAAGACTGGGCAAATTGATAAATGCTCAAAAAGCACCTGCTTGGGACATTTAACAGGTGAACAGGTTAAGTGGAAACAGGAGAGTGTCATGATTGGGTATAAAAGGTACACCCCTGAAAGACTCAAATGAACAACTGTATGAGCAAATAATCCAACAGATTAAAGAATGTTTCTCAATGTTCAGTTTCTTAACGTTAGTTAAGACGTTAAGAGAGAGCTCCCTTCATGTGAATGAGGATCCATTCAGATGAAGCGGCATCTTCACCTGGTGCTCCTATGCTGATGTAAAGCACAGATGATTTTACTCCTTTTTATATGTTTGTGGAGTTTGTGAAGACGTTCATACCACTGACTGACCAGCCACCTTGACCCCCTCATTAAGAGGAGGATTTGTTTACAAACATAAAACAGAATATTCACCAATGCTGATCAGGAGGACATTTTTACTTCTACTCATTTTTTTTCAGATAAAAAAAAGTCACAGAAAGTTCAGTGGATGAATCAAAGGTAATCTACATCCTGTTTAATGAATCATTTCATCCTTTACTGCTCTCTCTCCGTTGTTGTTCACCGTGTGATCTGTTTTTGCTGAGAAGTTAGGCTAACATCGTTAACATTGATGACTACAGAACTTTAATATTTCCCCCTTCAAAATAAAGCAGGGTAATTCCAACAGGAAGTTAAGTTACCTTTGCTAAAGCCAGCGTAATTTACAGAAAAAAAAAAACACAATAAAGACCAATTTATGATAAAGTCTCTTATGTTAATAAATAGCCTTTACTTGTATACTTATTTAGAGAAATAAACTAAAGGTGAGCTCCTGAAAAGTGACCATTCTGAACAGCAGAATCAAATTATTTATTTGTCAGAATAAGGACTCTGAAGCTGCCTGTGAGTGTTACAGATCACATTTATGTTTCATTGGAGCATCAATTTAAATTAAAATAAATAAAAGATAAAAAATATATAAAACATTTGTTTGCGTTCACCTTGTTTTATGTATTATTAAACTGGTAATAATTACTGTATGTTACCAACATGCACTCAAGCACCATTCAAAAGATAAAAATAGAGTGCAAATATTCTAAATGTGCGATTAAATGTGATTATTTTTGAGTTACCTATCAAAAGGTGGATATTAGTCCCAATTAAAACTCATAATCACTTAACAGCCCTAGTTTCCATGTATTGTCAGATAAAGAATTTTCTGATTTGGCTAGAGATGTGGATAAATTCATTAAGAGGTATTTTTTTCCTTTTACAGCAATTTAAAACAGATTGAGCTGTGGAAGCACTCTGGCTTTTAGAAGTGTAATTTGATTTAAAACAAACCTATTTATATTATATCAGTAAATACATCATACATGTACATATATGAATTATTTTTCTTTCAAGTCCAATAAAGAAATAGATGTGGAATAAAAAATAATAGCTTAAGAATGGAATAACAATAAAAACACTCCAATAGCCCAGGCTTCAGGGTCCAAAATAAACTTGAATCAACTGATCAATCACCTATCTATCTATCTATCTATCTATCTATCTATCTATCTATCTATGAGAGGAAGATTCAAGCAGCAGTAATGGCAGGCAGCACTTGTTAGAGAGGTAATATCAGGGTATAAATAAATCCTCTGTATCACAGATGGGGGAAAGAAAGAGAGTGAGCATAAAGAGAGCCATCCATCAGTCTCCCGGGGGAGCGGGACAAATTAAAGCCCATAAAAGGGCCTCATTACTGGGGGCAGCTCTCCTGTCTCAGCCTCCCTCATCCTTCCACATCACCTCTCTCACTCTCCCATTCTCTCTCTTTCTCCTTCTCTCTATCACACACACATACACACACACAACATCATAACTACCACCACCATCACTATCAGGGGGAAATTATACACATAAAACACTAAGGGATCCAGTGCTGCTGCTAATATGTCCATATGACAATGTCCACGGGCACTCGCTGATTCATTCCACATCATTGTGGTGAACACACATACACACACACTCTTTGCATATTGTATTTTAATTGATTGTTATAGCAGGTGATGAAACCACTTTACGACTGTTTTCCTGCTCTGGTTAGAGCACCTTTTGATCATTTGGACTTATGAGGCCTTAAACATTTGCATTTTAATTATTTTTACTTAGTGGTGAAGATAGGTGCAAAACACAGAGCACTCAAACCTTTATACCTACAAGAAGACTTAATGAAAGGGTCATTTTCACATATATAGTACTTGTAAAAAGTCTTTTTCTGGACTAAGCCTGGTTGATGAGCCTGTAATGCTGCTGCAGGCAAGCGAAAAGATCATAATTTTCAGGTTTAGTCAAATAGAGAATTACAGTCTTAATCTATTCAGAAAATTCACATTTAAACAGAAAAATTACCCAACAATTTGAACTGTGATAAATGTATCCTTCTTAAACTAAAAAAAAAAACACATGAAACTTTGGTTTATTCCAAGTTTCACTACAGCACAAATGAACCTGATTTCTTTTTTGGAGATTCACTTTTGGGCTTCTTGCCTTGATTCAGGTGGGACGTTAACCTGACACACCAGATAGCCTGTTCAGTATAAACTATACAGCATATATTTCATTAGTCCATCTAAGCAACAGCCCATAGAAAGTGTTCGGGGAGGGCAGAACCTTTCAAAAGCATATCCAGCATGTGATTTGACGATCGTTCTGTCAATCACATTTATTACAGGCCTGTGTAGACTGTGTAGAAGACAGATGCTACTTCCTCAGGGTAAAGTACAAAACATGGCCCTTCATAGAACAAACTCTTGCCAAAACATGTTGGGAGTGGAGCAAAAAAATCTTTGCCATTGTTAATGTTTTCGATATTATTTATTTTTCATTTAATAAAGAAATACAGACCAAATCTGACAAAACTGCAATCGTAGCTGTTTTATTAGCATTTATGCTAATCTCTGTAGGAGCAGCCACTCCCTGTTTTTGTCACGCTCATAGCTTCCACTTCTTCATTCTTTAAAGGACTCTGATGGTCAGTGCGTCTGCAGACTAAGCTTAATTGTTTTGACAGACCAGCGAAGGATTATTGCTTCTAGGACCTTATTTCTGAAGGCTGAATATCAACATAGGAGGGGGTGCAGACATGTAAAAGTCTCCCAGACAGCTCAGATAACATGATCCTGACATATTTGGAGGCAGTGACCCAAAAAATAAACTTAGTACTGCAGCTCACAGTCAAAGTAGATAATAGTGCAAGGTAGGAAAAAACACCTCTGAAATCTACTAAGTTCTTGTGCCACAGTGGAGATTTGGGCAGTTTACAGGAAAATCCCAGAAAGCATTTTTTAGATGTTGTGAATGGCCCTGGAGGTGTGGACAGAAAGCTTAAAAATATTGTGCCCTTGGCCATAGCCATTGATAACTCTCAGAAAGGCAACCATGGCCTGGGGTCATAAAGAGCCTCAGACCAAAGCTGTCACCATTGAGCACATATTGAGCAATGACACCAACTTTTACTTTTCTATCACTCTAAAGCAGCTCACGCTCCCATCCTGTGACAATCACAGGAAAACAGAGATATTAATTCTAACCACAAGTTTAAGGCACTTTGGATCCCAGCACCTTGGATACTTAATAAACAGCTAAAACAGCAAAGCAGAAAGAACATTGCGTTAATGATGTCTACAGACTGCAATAGTGGAGAATATCTCCCCTTACATCTTTGATCCTGAACTTTAGTCTTTCTTTTTCAAGTTAATACAATATTTAATGGCAGAATAAGGTGTAGTTTGTTTGGCGTCACTGTCTAATTTGACCTGATGTGACCCCAGAGTGTCCTAAGAAGTATCCGACAGCACTAGCCTGCTATTTGGTTCTTTATGGGCTTTCTCTCTAACATGGGGCTCTATGGGGGTATCATCTGAGCTTAAATGCTTAGTGATAAGTGCATCCAGTTAAAAAAAAAACAGTTAAAATGTGCAAGTGGCAACCAGGACTTGTTAAGTATTTCATCTGTGTGTGACACTGACCACATGTCCAGCTGTACGTATGTTTTATCCTGATGTGACCAATAACTAGAATTTTAGGCTGAACTCTACTACAAAACTGGGACATTGTTTTTCCTTTTTTTTCCCGTGAGAGGCATGTGCTTCGTTCGGATGCTGTGTGCTGGACTCTTCTTTGTGTATTCCTGAACACAAGTCAACAGTATCTAGGAGGCCCAAATGCTGTATGTTTTTTTTTTTTAGTAGTATGGCTGAAAACCATTCTCTACACTTAAACAGACACAAGAATGGGGCTGAAGAAGAAAAGAGCGACCTGTAATGAATACGATGAACACAAAGGCAGAAGAAAGCAGCTCTGGGACCAATGATACAACCCAAGCCCCATCAGCTTTCCTCTGCTCCAAAACACCACCACCACCAAGCCCCTGTTTTCTCCCTCAGAAATTAGCCTACAGATAAGTACAAAGTTATGTGGGGCTTCTTATTTCATTACAGGCTGCGTGTAAATAAAAGAAATTCGCCATCAATACGGGCGAAAGTGAGCGTTGAATCCCATGAAATCCCTGACATGAATTATTGACAGTGTGGTGGGACTGAGGGAATGTTGTGCGAGTTGAAGCCTGAGAGCAGGCATGGTGAGGAGAAGCTTTAATATAATATCTTTTTTTTCTGTCTGTGTGACGTCTAACAACCCCATCAACACCCCTGAATAAGTTTGCATTTTAACTATCACCTCTCCAGATCCAACAATACGCACGTACACACCGCAAGTGGCACCTAAAGGTTCAACTAAGCAGGGATTTGCCAGGGCACAATTAAAAGTAAGTTAAACTCAGTTGCCTGTTTACTCTGAGAAAACCTTGTCACATTACACTTTGACATCTTGAATTATGGCAGTGTGAAGTGAGAAGTGTTGATGGGATCTAAATCAGAGAGAGCTCGATGAGATGGTACAAGTCTTGGGGGGATTCATTTCAGCATCTACCCGCGGAGACGCTAGAAACAGGCCTGTGTAACATCTCACTTTATTTTCCTCAACGCAATGTGAGGCCCCACTTTCTACTTTTGTCTTTCAGCTCAAATTCACACACAAACTGCATACTCAATGATTATTTGCATTAAATTATTAATATGCCAATGGTAACTGCGCTGGGCTTTGGAGTCGGTGCAACCAGCGCACATTCTTTCAAGATGAACATGGCAAGAAGGAACTTCAGAGCTGGTAGCCCTCATTTAAATCAAGTAAGAAGAGAAGACACTATTGATTCCATGCTCTCTCTCTCGCACATTGGTTTGGCTTGCCTTCCAAAACATTATTTTTTTGCAAAGGGGGGTCCCCATAGAGCTCAAAACAAAGAGGACCGACTTGTTTGAGGGTAATACTCTTGTGCACAGCGTGAGGAATGCACTAACAAGAAGGAGCAGACGAGGAAAAAAAAAGATGTTGCAAACTTCATCCATAGTTGGGAAGCTTCTACCTATGTGGCCGCACAATCAGGGACAGAATATAGACAATTAAAACCACAGCAGGACAACCAATGTACCCAGACGTCTCGCCAAGAATGTCTCGGCTGCCAAAAATGTGGGTGCAAACTTCAGGTATTATACAAAAGAAAACCTGCCATCAACATGCCAGTTTTGTGCTTTAACCCTCGCAGAGTTCATCACTTTCAAACACATTCATCCTCCATACAATGTTAAGTTTGACGGTATGGTACGAGACGGAGCAGAGTCAGACTCGCTCAGCTCGCAATCAGTCGAAAAAAGGAGAAAGAAAAAGACACAAACTGTGAAGTCTAATTGATGGTGCTGCCGTGACTGCTGCCCTTCACACAACAAGAGCTTATTATTGGCCCGCTGATGATTTGACGCAGTTTGATCTGCACATAGCACCGATTGCAGGGCGCTTCTGCATCGGGGGTTTGTTTACGGATTGACTGATCAAAGGGCCCCCGCATGTCTCTTTGTTTGTTTCATGTACACATACAGAGGGACAGTTTGGCTTTTATTAAACCACAGCACAGTGAAAAGTATAATTTTTCAGTCCATTTGATAAACACCAAGTAGATTCATAAAACACCTGACCCTGACTTACTGCACTGTGAAGTGTGGAATCATAGGAAATCTGCACAGTGTGTTAATGTGTTTAAACAAGAGGAGAAAAATCACTTTTAATAGAATAAGTTTGAATAAATAAATGAACATAGGCTAGAGCACCATGAGAGAGAATGTTATAATAATTTGATTCATACACACAAATAACGTGTGTAGCAAAACCTGTTTTCTATTTTCTAAACCACTGTGGTACCATTTTGCTTTTTAAACATACTGATTTGATTCAGAAATTATCAGCAGTTATTGTTTATTGATATGAAATAAAGAATTCCAACCTACTCAAAACAGCTGTATTTATATGGATTTATTCATTCCACAGCATTGTGGCTTCAACCTAAAGCTGCATCATGGAGTAAGAACTTGAGTGAGCATGTAGGCCAAAATTCTCAGCTCACAATGGATGCGAAGTCTAAAGATGATTATTTACATGAAGAACCACCAATATTACATAGAGAGATATTGTTTTCTAGAAAAAATATCAGCATATCTAACAGGTATCCCCATTTGGTATAAATATTGAAACATGATTTTTGGTCCATATCAATCAGTCCTGACAGACACAATGGAAATATGCAGGGTTACAACACAACACACTCACGCCACTTTCACACTGGATGCATCTTTTTGAATGCACTTGCTGCATGTGTCCCCTTTGGTGAGTGTTACCACTGCTTTCACACCAACTAAGCACTTCTCCCTACTGTCACAGCTCTCTTTCTCCATATATATCAACCCATTAATGAGCTTCTACTGAAAATTTGGGAGGAAACACAATATATGAACCTGATTCACTGCACAACTGACCTTGAAAGCAATCGGATGAACAAGGGGAGTTTCTCCACAGAGGAGGCAAACTGAAGCTTGAACCCAGAGAGGCACAGTACCTCAATAATTTTCTAGAGCTCTCAAAAACGGAGACGTTCTTACTCTAAAAAAAAAAAAAAAAAAAACCTTTAACAGCTTGACTACCTTGTTTGTGCTACAAGCCGTCTCAGAATACTTTGCAAATTGCTCACAGTGCAAACCAGAAAGTCAACTTTTTATATTTTTTGTCCCTCATCATATAAAATTCATCCATAAAATTGAAAGCTGTTTAACTATTTGTCAAAACATAAAATAGAGTGCTGTTTTAATGGGAAAGAGATCTCAAATCAAACTAAAGGAAACAGAGGGGAACACTTCAGCCAAGGGTCGTTAAAGCCTCAGTGCCACTTGTGCATCTTGCTGTCCTTGCTGGAGCTGGATCGCTGTTTGGTTATTTTGTGTTTTAAAAGCTAATGGGGGTGACTCTGTATAAAGGGAGAAAAAGGTTTTGAATGGTGGGACTACTCAAATTCAATATAAAAGAGTTGTAGTGACTCAAGGAGTAACTCAGGTGTCTACTTTGTTGCTGATCAGTATTTGGGCAACTATGGAGATTCCTGACACAGGAGGCTTTAGTAAAATAAATAAAACCTCTAACATGATCAGTTTATTAGGCATGATCAGAAAAATATTGTGGATCAGTTATTTTGTGCATTAATAATTTGCTCATACAAATAAACAAGCAGGAGTTTTGAGGGGCTGTCAATTCCTGTCTGAGAAAAAGAATCATACACACTCACAACACACACAAACATTCCTCCACATCCACCCACACACTGTACATCCACAGTCTGGTTCAGCATGAATACTGCATGTACAGTATGTTTAAAACACATACGATTTACTGAGGATCACAACCTACAGATGCTTCATGCTGGCAGAGCTTTGGGAACTGCAAGGCACTGATTTGTACAAGTGGCACTTCATAAAGCATTTACCAGTCAACATTGGTGTGAACCGTATATTCACAGGGAGGAAATGCTTGATGGACGGGTGGAGGAGTTAGACGATAATGATGAAGAGAGCAGAGGGCAAAGGATGAAGGCTCAGATGCTGACAGCTACTTTAGCCCTGTGTGTGTAGGTAGGATGTGTGTGCATTTATTCATGATCACACTATGTATTCTAGGGGTTTCAGTCGCAGCTGTACGTGTGTGTGTGGTGTTTGTGTAGTATGTGTGTGTGGGAGTGTGTGTCTTGGTCCAGGTCATTAGAGGCAGCTTGCTGTGCCCTGATTTGTGCACTCACAGTATGTGGACGCAGCAAGGGATCGATTAGCACTTTGTGTGGCATTTCACACAGGTCTCATCTCTCTGCCTTCATTTCCTACTGCCACTGGATCTAATCTGTAATATATACTCTGTGTGTGTGTGGGTGTGTGTGTGTGTGTGTGTGTGTGCCAACAATTGTGTGTGTGACTGCCTGTGTCTGGTGCAAAAAGAGAGAAATATGGTGAAGCTGTGACCTTTTTGTGTAACAGATGTGAAACAAACCTACAAATACAGTGATATTGAACAATACTGGAAAACAAACTTAACTGTGATTTTTTTACTTTCCGTGATATTGTCTTCTTTTTGTTTTTAACAAAAATGAAACTACACCTTGAATGTGCAGTTTATAGAGAGGTGCAGAGACATACTTTTTAAAGCCTACAAAAATTAGCATCACACTGGTTACCTCGTCTGCACGCCCACTAAAAGCCTGAGATTTTTCATGGTGTTTTGACTCACTGCTGATAATAAGCTCTATAGTGTATAAAAATTATGAAGCTTACAACTTCTGCTCTTTGTAATAAACTTAACCCTTAAGAGTTTCTTTAGTAAACTTACTCACTTGTCCCCGATGACAAAAAATGGCACCATACCAAAAACTACTGTAAAATAATATATCAATATGTTTTCCACTTTAAATGAGTGAGTCTTTTAAAACTACTTCAGACTGACAGAAACATAAAAATATAAATTTTATTTTGGGGTTATTAACCCTTTACATGCCAGTATGTTTACATAACTCCACAGCTTTTTTAATTAAAAAAAGAATAATAAAAAAAAACTTTAAAAAATCCATAATGTACATTTCAATGAGTCTTTGATTATCAATATCAGACCATGAGATGGGTCAGTGATTGGCAGCAATATTGACCTTGATGCATTGTCACGTTTTATGCAGGCACCCTTGCAGAAAACAGTAAAAAGTGAGAAATTTTGCATCATGCTTTGAATGAGAGAAAATAGCATCATCTGGTGGACAAATATAAAATATAGAATTGAAAGCCTGTAGCCAAAAACAAAATCTTAACGTAAATGAATGCATTACTGTTGGTTAGGATAAATGTGGGATCAAAATGGCATTTTCAGTTGTTTTCAATGGAACTTCTGATGTCATTATTAACAAATGAGTCAGCATTTTGCTCAGCCATTTTAGGCGTGTTTAAGAATCTGAGATGTATGAAATATTGTTTTTAAAGAAATGAATATCCTCTGGCAAATTTGAGCTACATATGTTCATTTAACACAGGCTTGAAAATAATAATAAAAAAAAATAATGGCACAAAACATTCCGAGGATCTCTTAAGGGTTGATAAACATACTTTTCACAATGTTTTACCTTTAAACAAAATTGTCAAGAGAGAAAATCTATTGGTAAGCTACTATAAAACTACAACGTGACATCTTGGCTGAGAGGCAACTACATATTTCCAATTCATAATGTCTTAATGTAACCTCATGTTTGAGAATTTCCTCATAATCAAGTGACCTGATCAAGTTGGTCCTCGTGGCTGTGGCAATAGAGGATTAATAACTGCCTGGGTCCCTGGCCATTTTTGTAGTCCTTGTTAGCAGTTAGTTAGAAACCATTACTTTAAACACACAACAACTTTTTAAGAGTCGTTTTATTCATGTTCACCACGAGCCTTATTTCAGACATTTATAGAAACCAGTATTCAAGATCCCATTTACTCTTGGGGCTTGAGAACCAGGAAGTGGTATCTCACTTTCTGGACTCATTCCTGCACCACTTTTTATGTTTATTAATCACAGATTCAACAAAAACTGTACATATTTTTTCTCATTTGGGTCTTTAACACCTTTTCAGGTTCCAAATCTAAACCCATCCCAACTTTTATCAAAGATTGAGTGCAGCTCTCTGACAGCACACATGTAGAAAAAGAAGGAGGCCGGAAGGTGGAGCAGCAACTTTCTTCATGTACAAATAAATGTGTGGGTTATCTTGAAAATAAAATGTTATCAACCATTTCTAACAATGTTAGAAGATATGTTCAGCTAGCATGAGGTGAATGGAAAGCCCACTGTGTTGAGCTGCCTGTGACTCCCACACTACAACCCGCACCTACAGCACCTAAGTTAACAACAAAAAATCAGCGACTCTTTCATGCTATCAACAAATTGCACATGCGGTCTCAGACTTCAGGAGCAACAGGACAAGATTCTGGTGATAAACAGGAAAATACTTACTGAAGATACGCCTCATTTGACTAAGCATATACCTCATGACAGATGGCAGTATGTGATGACAGCAGTATCCTCTGAAGCTGGCACAGGGGACACACGGTGGTCTCAATTCTGAACTGAGGGCCAAACAAAGTTCATGTCAGCATTCGATTGCAATTGGTGTATGCAGAATTGTCACACTGAATGATGTCAGTCACATAACTCAGCACTTTGTACTGCTTTTAGTTTGTTGTTCAATGGAGACAAAAAATGATTCTCTCATAAATGTACAAGCTACAGATGATGGTTATCACAGATATAGTGGTGTTACAGGTGAAAGAGTGTTAAATGGGGGTTTAAAGCTATTTATTATCTTTCTTGCCCTTCTTTAAATCACAAAAATACTCCCTATATAGCTTATGTGAACATCTAAACCCAGAGACATTTGTTTGGACACTTTTCTTCCTGTGCACAGACATACTGCAATCACAACTGGGGTTGCAAAGGGGCAGAAAATATCTGATAAATTTCCTGTAACTGTCTATGGGAGGTTAAGCTGCGGAATTACAGAAATATTTCAAATTGGAAACTTTCAATGGGAATTGTGAGAATTTTTGGGAATTAACTGGAAGTTGGGGGCAATTCAAATGAACTGTATCACATCCAAAGATAAATACAAACCTTTTGTTTTGTCATAGGCAGACATCCATGCAAACTTATACAATTGAAAAAAAAATTTAACAGTTGAATTTGTCACAACCACAATATCAGTTAAATGTAGCAACTTTTAGAAGTTTAAAAAACATGTCCACAATCACTGATCACAAAAAACTTCTAGTTTTCCCACACTGAGTACTCCTGACCCACCTGTATCCTCAGTCTGTCTGAGACGCTCTGTTAGAGGTCTTGCAACTTAGCCCCCTTTCATAGAACTTGACAAAGCACAATATGTACTCTTTAAATGATGTTGTTATTGAGACTTTTATGAACTTGGGATGCATAATTTATCGCTTCAGGATCAGCATTAGCCAACATCAATATTTTTTACCAACGGTGGCTATTTTTTTTACAAATAGTGTGATATTTAACAGATTTCCTTTGCAGATGTCGATTTGTTATGTCACATCAACTGAGTGCTGTCATCAAGCACACTGTCCTGCTGGCTCAGGGATGAAGTTTATAATTGGATGGTAGACGTAAACAGTACGAAAAACTGTGATCTGTTATCATGATGAAAAATAAGCAGGGGAATGGTGAAATTATGGGAGGAATAATAAAAAAAAGTAAAAAAAAATAAACATAAGCAATCGGATTAATTGTTTTTTTAAACATTTATATCAGATCTGCCATAATATCCACTTTTGTTCCACTGAATACACACAGAACTTAGCACACTGAACTTATGATGCCCTTTCCTACTATCTCTCCTATCTTCTCATTAGTCACATAACAAATGTAAAGTAGGGGGCACAGTTGATGTTTAACAGAGACAATAGCTCCTGGATGCAGACGATTTTGAGCGCTTAAAGTGAAGTGGCTACTTTAGGAGGTGAGAGAAAATTAAGTGCATCTACTCAATTAACACCCCCCTCTCTATTTACATACACTCATCCAAGTTGAGTGGCCCTTAACACAGCGCAAGGTGCTCTGGAGGCCGCTGGAAGCACCGAGGGGTGGAAAGCTGAAATCAGCATCACACGCACAAAAAGAAAAATCTGGCTGAAACTACACAAGAAACAGAACATGTCTTTTAATGAAGCAACCGTGGTCCTCGGTCATAATTTTCAAAGAAGCAGCCAAGATTAAAGTCAAAGGAGCCTCCCAATGGCTTCAAGTCTGCACTGCTTTGAAAAATACCCCCAGTGTACAAAGCCGCCCCCCCTTCACCCTCTCCACCACCACCCCTCCCTGCAACCTCCTCCCACCCCATCTTTCTCTCTTTCCCACTCTTCTTGCTCCATGTTTCTCTTTCTTTTCTCCTCTTTTCAAACAACTGGAGCTGCACTTTAGCCACCAATTCTCGCCCCTGATCCCATCATTAAAAAGGCTCAGGCAGAACAAGGGCTGTCTTAACGTGTGTGTGTGTGTGTGTGTGTGTGTGCGTGTGAGGCGGAGAGAGAGACAGACAGAGACAGGCTGACAGACCTGGGCCTGCCGAGCGACGCGGCGCTCACTCTTTAAGTGCAACAGACACCTCCTCTCCGACTACAGAACTAACAGTGTGCCACGCGCACGCACAATAGGATGAATAATTGATCGGCCCGGGGCTTCACGTGTTAAGAACAGAGGAGGCGTGCCAGTAGCGTTTTCACTTCAAATTTGTATTGTCTTTAGTCTCCGCCAGCCATCTACATTTCTAACACCTGCCTCAGTCAGATGTGCGCCGGTGCACTAGCCCCGGAACTATCTTTCATCTCGCGCACACAGTTACTGGAAGAAGAGGAAAAAACACACACTTTCAAGAGATCATTATCTAGTAGGGAAACCAGGACACAAGTTCGATAGCTTCCCCTCACTTCCTCCCGCCTCCACCGGCAGCAACCTTTGTTGGATCGTTTCAACTCCTGCAACGTTTTTCACAAACAGAACACAGGCTTCTCCCTTGCAAAGGTTCTCGCACCCTAACTGGAAGAAAATGTAAGGCCTATTTCAAGTCTAAACATCATATTTAAGGTGAGAGTAAAAATAACCTCCTGCTCGGAACAAACACATCAAAAATGGTTCAAAATTCCAAAACTGTCAGTACAAGAGCACCTTTGCAACAGCTCGTAATTTCTTCCTGGATATCAACACATTTTGTCTGATTTTTACAGAGAGAGGCAGGATTGATACAAAATTAAAAGAGAAACTCTTCAAATATTTTGCCAAATTTCCTGAAAAAACTGTCAAGGTGCATTCATGTGAAAGGATGTACAGTATTGAATTTTTACCAATATCCCAATTTTTTATAGTTTTTAACTTGTTTTAATCAACAGAAATATATACCAAGTTGAATTGTAAAGAACACCAAATCACTCCAAACTGTTATTAATTTTCATATATAAATATTCAGTAATGAAAAGGTAGTATTCTTGGGTGAGAATTGTATATAAAAGCTGCATGATTCTTGCCAAAAGATCACAGTTTTCACCAGATTTTTCATCTCTAAAAAAAAGTAAAACAATAACACAACATCCACTCTTTTCTCATCATTTCAACAGACGAAACCTAAAGGTGCTAAGATAGCAAAATCCTCAGCCACACATCCCGATCCGGATCAGCACCAGAATCTAGATACTTCTCTCTTGTCCCATGACCAGCATTCCCTGAAAATTGCAACAACATCTTTTGAGAAGTTTCTGAGATATCTTGCTCCTTGGTGGGGCTAATAAAATGCTCAAATTTCACCTCAAAGTCATGTATTACACAAAATACACTTTTCAAGGTTTTCATACAAAAATATGCATCCATGGTCTGTCTTCAACCCCCCCCCCCCCCCCCCCCCCCCAAACAAAACAAAACAAAACAAAACAAAACAAAACAAACAAAAAAAACTCTTCAGAAAATGTGTGCCCCAACAGTCATGAGACAGGTTTATGTTGTGTCCACAGCCACCACTAGTTGAAAGGAATATGTCAGAGTACAGCTGTGCTGCCTCAGTAAACATTTGAGCACAGCACAGAGAAACTGAAGCCACATCTACTCCCATAGAGGGACGTAGTCAGACACAGCTCAAGAGGATTAAAATAGCCTGTTCTGAGCAGGTATGCCAAATGACAATATCTGAGGGGATATTGTGGCAAAGAGCTTCAGAATTATTTTCTGGGAGCATCTTAAAAGCAGCGTAAAAATGAGTGAACTATGTGACTTTTAAATGCTGTTCCTATCGATACTGTTGTGCAAGGCCATTCTGTGACTAGTTCTGTTAAGTTGGTCAGATACGTTCAGATCTTATTCATTGCAAATCACATCATTTTTTTCAGACATAAATAATAAACAGGCTGGCCAGCTATGACTGCCAGTATTTAAAAAGATCTGTTTATTCACAACACTGTGTGTGTTTTTAGATGACGTGTCAGGTGGATGTAGAGATATGTGGTGTAATGTCGCAGTGCTGTGACAACGCAAATGCATACATCCAAATATTGAACCCATGTATGCCATCGGATTTAAACCTCCACTTCCTGGAGGGTACTATTCTCTTAGTAGCATCTAAAAGAGCCCTTATTTTGTTTCAACTACAGTTCATATATTCAGTTTTGATGACTGCTAGAGTACAATCACAGTCAATTACTACTAAAAACACTACTTTTATTGAGCAAACTAAATAAAACTGTGCCCTGACAGAAAGGTTATACTTTTGCAGTATAGAATTAAGTACCTGGACTAAACTATGGATTTGATTGGTGGTTTCCTGAAACAGTCCAAACAGAGTGCCTACATCATAACAGACCACTTCACAAAAACAAAAAGAAGCTATTGTTCAGACATAAAAGTTTAGTCCTTTAGACCCCTTTGTAAAAAAACCTTTAAATGAGGTAGGTTTACTGGTTCTGCATAAAACTCAACCAACTTCCTTAACCTTCCTTATTTTACATTTGTATATTCTGCCATATGAAAAATCTATCAGCTGTAAATAGCAGAAATTTTCGCATCTGCTAACACAGACAATTAACTGATTAAGCTATTATGTGCCAATACAGTTAATAGGTAAATTATATATCACATATCCCACAGTGAGTGTGGCTCCAGCAGCCTTGATTTGCTAAGGAGGTGAACAAAGTGTTATTTTTAGGCATTAGATGAAGTCATAAGCTTCTTTTGTGACTTCTTGTGCACAAATACCACCTAACATCAAATACTCCTTGTTTGGCTTTTATTATGAGACAAATATTGTTTCTTTGTAACATAGTTTGCCTGATGAAATATCAGAAAGATCTTGGAAAATAGATCAGAGTATCTGTAGTCGCTGGAGGAATGTGGAAATGTATGGTAAATATGTGATGTTTTGAGGCAGGTAATGATTTAGTGTACAAACACATGCTGAATAAACATCTGAACAAAGATCTATAACAAATGAGCAACTGGTTTAACATCCTCATGCACTGATATGCGTCTTTGTTTCGAGGTTCAAAACCTGAGTTTGAAAGAAGGGCAGTAAAATAAACAGAAACTTTAGGATTTCAAACTTCTTCATGTTGTGATCTGATAAATGTTGCTCTGTCCATGTGGACTTGGCATCTTTTTGAGCATGACTTGTATAAACAAGAACAACGATTGTTAGACACATCAGTCGTTATTCAAAGTTTACAAGTTTCAAGTGTTAACTTTGTGCTTAGGGGGATTTATTTTGTGTTTGTGTCTGTAATGTTAAGTTTGGATGAACAGAGTAAGGAACTGATTTCCTATACTGAGTTGTGCTGTTACTGTTGCTTTCATTAGCCTCACTGGTGTTGAGACAGTAGAGTCCAGCGAGAGGAGGGTTGACACTCCACAAAACTCCACACAAAACACTAGAGACAAGAATAGACTGAGTAAAAGTTATTGGGTTTTTAGAAACATCACTGGGCAGCGGTTCAAAGTTGCCCCTCCGTTAAATCAACAGATATGAATTTGCAAAGCACAAGCTGGTAGAGTAACACCATGAGGGTCTGTAAAAACAAGCCAAAGGCAGCATGGACAAAGCTGCATAGCGGTGAGTCCCTCTCTGTCTGCTCTTTTTTCAGCAAGCAACACAGATAGGGTAGTTTCTAGGGATACAACAATACACTTAGCCCACAGTTTTATATGAACCTCTGGTTTTTGGACAAATTTATAGTTAAATTTGACAGCTTCAACCAATTGGGGTGCTTTTTTTATTAAAAAAAAAAAAATCCCCTCTGAGACATTTAAAGCATGAGGTTATAGCACTGAGAGTGCAGCCAATGCTGATGGTGAGTTCTGACCACTCGTCATCACTTTTTCACAAAAATATGATTATGATAGCTCGTTTTGTTTTATTACTTTTACTCTCAGAATCACTGCCATGATTGCAGTTTACTTCTAACACAACATATAGTAACATACAATCTGAGGTCTTTTGTGCCCTCTAATAGTATCCTCCAATAATATGTGTCACATAAAGTCAAGTGTATAAAGAAGGACGCTTATGACTAGCATGCATGGTATTGGATTTTTGCCGATATCCGATTCTTTTTTAATTAATTATCGCCCATAACAATATTTCTGGTCAAGAGCACAAGCTCTGTACTTAACAAAAATGGACTTGTTTCTTTTGTTGCGAAGAAAAGATGTAAAACAAGAAAAACAGCATTTAACTCTTGCAAAAATGAAACCCTTGATTTTTAAATGTACCCATGCAGTGATGAGAAGGTGCATCAGTATTGTACATTTGTGTAATTTGCCGATATTCCAGCCAAGATATAGCCGATATATCGGATGTAAATATCTGCAAAAATTTCAAAATCGACCGATACAGATACTTAATGTTTTAGGCTGATATCGTCCGATATCGATATCAAACCGATAATATCGTGCATCCCTACTTTTGATGCCCATGGACATGAACGCAAAGATGAGGACAAATTGGAAGTAAGTCTCCAGCTCTAAGTTGAAGACACTCCAGCTTTTTAATACTGACAGTCATTAAATGTAAACATTTTTCTCTTATAGCTCTGTTCTTTGAAATAATCCCCATAATCTGGACACTTTAAATTCTCACATTGTCAGTTTTATTGAGAGGACAAGAGATGTGAAGTCAAGTAACAAAATACATTCAAAAAACATAAACCCTGCTACGAAAAAGACAACTTTCAAATCTAATGGTATAAGAGGATGAAAGTGTTGTTTAAACAACATGAGAAATGTATGATTGTTTGTGAGAGTCAAAAAATACCATAAAATAACCCAACAAAAAAAGCTAGAAAAAGGAGGAAAAGAGTGAAACTGGTGACCTTAAAACTAACTAAAATCAACCTACCAACAGCAATGTAACCAACATATTAGCTCATACAATTTCACTAGTGTAGCTTCAGTGCAAAAACGAACGTGTAAAAATAAAAAGTTTTGGTCTTTAGCCGGAGGCAGCAACTTCCTAAAGTCTTGTCAGAAGTGTGAGCAGCATCTCTCATCTAACTTTTAGCGAGAAAGTGAGTCGGAGTACTCTCAACAGTCTAACTATTCCTTAACCTTAAGGTACGGTGAAGAAGTTCTCTCTCAAAGTGTCTAACAAGTTCCATCAGCGCCTTGACTCGCCTGCCAAGCTGTTCATAACTATGTAATGTGCTCATGTATAATGAAGACCTGGCCACGATTGAACACGGCACAGTCAAAAACAACAAGTGATCAAAGATCCTCAAGTTGACTGAAGAGGAATCGAGATGGCTTGACCTTAAACATATTTGGACTCCCAGTTGGACCCCAGCACCAGTAAACAGTCGTGTAAAATTTAACACAGAGGACGTCAAAGGGCTCTTATGTTTGCTCCTCTCTGCTGTGCATTGGGATGTTTTGCCCAGGGTCGGCGTCCCCACATTATGACATCACTCAGGACCCGAGCAGGAGACTATCAAAGGCACCGCGGCCGTGTCTGGTATTCATCAATGGAAAATATTCATATGCATATAGACCCTTGCCACCCTGGAAGGGAAGCATCGCCTTTTTAAAGTCAGCAATCCACTGGCAACAGATGAAAAGTTACAAAACATCAAATAAGGCGCTGGGAAACGAAAAATTAAAAATACAAAAACGCTGGGGTGAAGAAGAAGACGTGTTGAAAAGAAGAGGAAATAGTTTGAAAGAGTAATGATTGAGCAGCTCCTGATTAATCAGCGACAGCACTCTGGGGTTACTGTCCAACATTACTTTTGATTTAGCGCACACAGTGATCAATACAAAGAGCTTGAAGGGGTGTTTCTAATTAAGGTAATTCATGGTGTGGCTGACATGGCTGACTAACAAATTGTTTTGTTTATGTAGATAAACACTACATGCAACTTTTGTCAGTTAAGAGCAGCTTGCAGTTCTATGTTCCCTAATTGAGAAACTTCAGTTTCAAGATTTTATCCCTTCTATCCAAACTTTTAACAACAATTGTATTAATTTATTTACATTATATGCTGTGAAATACACAGGGAGAAGCACACTAAGTGCCATCAAACTCATTATTAATTATTTGATCTATTAAATCCCAAGAAAGGCTCATCATGTTTGGTGGTTGGTGAAGTGTGGGCCTTGTGTGCCTTGGCCTATTAGGAGAACATTGTTCAGACTTAAAGTATTGGCCAAAAATTGTCTTCTGCTCTGTTTCCATTAATACCTTTGTCTGCCTCAATGGGATGTGTACTTTTATCCATAACATGTCAAAAATAGACTATCACTTTAACATTCAAAACATTATTTCATCAGTCTTTACTTAAAATGGACATGTTTGTAATGGGTCCAACTTACTTTTTGTGTGGTTTTAGACTGTCGATACAATTGTAAAAGAATTATCGGTCACTCTAATCAATCCTTTTGTCAAGGGCGAGATGGTGTCTTGACATGACTAAACTATTTTAATTTCATTTTGACTCAAGTGTTTGCTTTTGTGGCAAGGCAGACAATAAAGTTTAGATGATTCAGATTTGACAATCATTTTTGTCCTTATTTTGTTTTTTTTAAATGATTCTATTAAACAACAATTCAAAAGCAATGTCTGATTTTCATTAGTGAATTTTCAGTAAATGTTTATTTATTACAACTTTTGTCAGTTTCAAGTTATTTCACGGACCATTGTGGGTTTTTCTTTCTTTAATGGAAGGATACCAACATTTCTGTCCATGTCTATGAACTCCCTTAACAATGTCTTCCCCTTAGGTCTGAGTGCCTTGTAAAACTATGACTTCAAACTCTCTTGAGAGGCAGTAAATAGCGAGTAAGAAAGAAATCATAGCAGACAGGTGACAGATGTGGTAAAGTGGCTTAATTTTCACAAAACAATGCTAAAAGCTGGATGTTTAATATCTGTGGCAGTACAATTTAAAGTTAGGGCAAAAAAAAAGCAGCAATATACTGAAACATTCTTCATTCAGCAATAAGTACAAGGAGTGCCAGGTGTTTGAAAATGTTGAAAGGTTGAGGGTCTACTTCTTCCATACAAAATTCATCGGAATCTGGGGAATCAATTAAGTTTTGGAAGATTATGGCACTGGTACCAATAAAATCTTATTAATTTCCCTCCCTTACCAGATGTATCTGTGCGTCTGTAACAGCAGCAGAGTCACATGTAGCATTTTCATTTTTCTAAAAGAGGGGGCATCTTACTCTGCATGAACAGTGGTCACTTCTCCTGAAAGCGGTATCAAAAAACTTTCGCCGATGAGAATTCAAGTTACTGAATAAATGTGCGGTTCTGTTTTCCATCAAACAATACCGTAATTTCCGGACTACAAGCTGCTGCTTTTTTCCCACACTTTGAACCCTGCAGCTTAAACAATGATGCGGCTAATTTAAACTTTTTTTACATTTCATTTAGCCTTGTCACATCAGATTTAATTTAGAGTTAAAAAATCTTTCTATGTAACATATATGTGTGTAAATATCTCGTGTTACAATGTGGACAGTGGCAGAGCATGTGAGCGGAGTGGAGCGATGAAATGTCAGAGCTGTTCCTTGCACCCGTTCGTCCGCTCAGAGGGAATGCACACTGCTCTGCTAATTATCCCTCCACCTTCCACTCAAATTTCATCCCTTCAGACGCATGGTGTGAGCGGTACCAGAGCAAAATTGGAGCGGAAGGAGCAAAAAATAAGGTGACGCTCCAGCTTGTTAGAAAATAAAAACACTCAGCGCTCTGGCCAAAGTCCTTCCCCTCACACTCTCCATCAGCTCCGCTCACTGGACACCTGCGGCTTATAGGCAAGTGTGCACCTGCGGTTTATAGACAAGTGTGGCCTAGATGTACACATTTTTTTTATTTTTTTAGATTTAGTGGGTGCGGCTAATATTCAGGTGCGCTCAATAGACCAAAATTTACGGTACATAACATTCTTTGAGTCACATGACTGACACTGCACGCCTTGCAAAGTGCACTTTGCAGTTGTGCTGGTAAAACAACATAGCTTCAGCCCTTACAGTACCATAACATAATGATGATTTTGTCTCCTTGGACAAAACCACTTATAACTTATATGTATGCACGTTATATAGATTGATAATTCATTGGTAGATATCAAAGAAGCTGATACAAGCTAAGCTAAGTTTTTAAAAAATCACCAAAATACTTAAATTCTTAACTTTTCTTTTCTCTCTGTATTGTGGTGAAGGTGAAATTTGTGAATTTCAAAGTCTTAAGCCTTTATTTCAACATGTTGTTGGCTAAAAATAAAGGTGCAGAAGTCTGGGCCATGATGAAATATAGATGACTGAGTTCAGGAGAGTGAGCTGGTTTATGTGTGTGAAGCTCACTCTTTATTATTAGGCCGAGAAAACAGCTGCATTCAACATCTGCAGTAAACACCAGCTCACCACCGCAGCAGCAGCAGCGTCACACTAATTCAAAGCTGCTCAGTTTGTCCACGGCCACCGCACAACAAATGCATGTCAGCGAATAACTGCAAATCTTACTCTTTAGCGTATAATCACTTTGTGTTACCAAAGACCTCCGAGCCACTATTAAACCTGAACAGCTCACTGAAAAGGGGCCGGGATGCAGAGCGAGGCATCAAATAAACACTTTCTCAAACACAGAGGTAGGTTAAGTGCCGAAGAAGAGCAGAGAGCGACAGTCACATCAGCACTGTGCTGCTGTGCCGCATGCTTATGCCAGCAGAAATGGCTTAAACACAGTTCAATGAATATGCGATTTTAGTATGAAGAGTTTGACAACAAAGGACCCGACACATCATGTTGATAAGACAAGATCCCCTACATTTGTGTGTGTGGATAAAGACAGGCAGGTTTCTACCAACATGGCCCACATACAGTTCTGATTATCTCCAATTAAAGGTGACACCAGTGGGGCGATATGTATATCACCAATTCATATAATTATTCTGAGAGACCAGCATCAGTTACTTGTTGTTGCATAATCATAGAATAAATAATGCTTAAAATATGGAATTTTTGTATTTTACACTGTTTGATAACAGTAGCCTGTCAGGTACAAACATATGAGGCTGCACTGGAGAAAATTATTATTTGCTTTCTTAGCATTCCTCAAGTGAAATACTGGATCAAGAACATATAACAGAATCAGACATGTCTAGAAGTCTTGGGCTTCTTAACTCTTAATTCCATATTTATGTATTTTTGGTTAATGCAGGCATCTGAATTCAGCCCTCAGTTTTCAGGGCTTTTTAAGTCAAATTTAGCGGAGTGATTAGGTTGTTCAATTTACTCATAAATATAAAAGATATGGAGAGATTGATCAAGTCCAAAAATAAAAATAATAAAGTAAAGATTCAAATTTGTTGCAAAATCAACACATTGCAATATCACTGAATGCACTTTAAAACTCACCATAACACTGGATCAGTGGAAGTCAGGGGCTTGTCTCTAAACCAAAACAGACATTCATGAGGGCTCACTCTATTTTTATCAGCTGCTGCAACAATGACACAGGAATGCAGTTGGCTGAAAGTCACTACTTGACATGGTAAACAATTAAACCACTACACAGAGGAAATGACAGGACGTAACACTATATTACGTTAAATGATAAGTTGATGTAATATAATACAATACAATGCAACATGCTAAGATGTGATATGACATTGCACAATTGGGACAGAATCTATAGTAATAATAAACAACAAAATAAGATATATAATACTTTTTATAAATTGAGTTACACATATGCCAAGTGTACTTAACTTTTTATGATGCAAAGAAATATCCATAACAATATATAATATACGACATGACATGCGGCAGTTCTATTAGATCCAATATGCTGCACAATGTGATGCAATTTGAAAGGAATGCAAAATGCATGATCATAAAATGCAAAGTATGTGTTATATTATACAATACAAAACTATAAAATTCAGTGTAACACAGTGCTTACAATATCACTGTAGACGACAGTACAATACAATACCAATACAATACCATAAGACTTTCCTGTCTGCCAGGCACTGAGGCTTTTTTCATGCTTCATGCCTTACTGTGACTCCAACTGCATCCTAGCTACTGATTTAGATTTCCTGATATTCTGATTGATGTATTTTAATCAGATATTTAACAGTGCACATAATGTGTGATCTGAGCATAAACAGAGAGGCTTTGGTGTTTGCTGTTTGTTCAGAGGAGCTGAAACAGTCCATGAGTGATGATGCATTGGGTTGTTGTGATGGATGTGGTTATTGTGACTGAAGCGGTGACACAATGAGGGATGAGGGTGACCCCTGAGAATTAAGAGGAAAGTCTTGGCATGAATTGTCCTCTCCAATCCAATGTGGACCAACAGGAATAAAGCAGATATTTGCTATTAGGGTCAGGACATGCACTAAAATAATCAAACAAATACAATCCTATTTTAAATCCACATGACCCAATATCCACTACCATACAGACACTTTCATTAAAAACACACTGTGCAGACTTCATGAACTGACATGATTTCAAACTGACAGATGAATTGTTATGTTTTTATATATTGTCTTACACCATTTTGAGTATTCCTATCAGACAGTATCGGTACATGTTCAGTCATTGCTGCAGCTGTGATAAAGCTGCAACAACATGCAATAGAAACACCGAATGTAATGTCAAAAGCTGCTATAGAAAAGGAAGCAGGAGGTGCTACCGGAAGCTGCCATCCTGTTAGAGTATCCCATACAAGTTGTTATACATTCCTGATCAGCTCTTAAGAAAAAATCTTAAATCTTAAGCTGAAAAAATTGCAATTTTTTCCCTGTTAGATCTTAAGAGGGTTCTCAGGAGAGCTTCAAAATGTTAAAAAGAAGAAATGGGAGCAAGAAAAATAAAACAGTAAGCAATTTACTGGAAAAAAAAAAACAATTTAACTGAATTAGGATGTTCATCAGCTAATCAAAAGTTTAAGACAATAGCACAAAAAAATGACCCCCCCCCCCCCCCAAAAAAAAACAGAAATGAAAGTGTCAAAAAAAGACTCAGTGATGAGTAGCTCCAACGTTCTTTTTGATCACTTCAAAAATTCCTTTAGGCATGCTTGATGTGTTTCCAGGATGCTCGTGGGAATGTTGATCAGACTGATGAAGATGGCTTCAGAAAAGGCATCCACTGTCTGGAACTGGTATCCATTTTTGTAAACTTCCCCTGCCATCCATCCCCAAATGTTCTTAGATGGATACAGATCAGGAGAACACGCAGGATGGTCCAAAAGAGTGACTTTAAGCTCGTGGAAGAAGTCCTTTGTCAGGCGAGTTGTGAACTACACATTGTCCTGTTGAAAAACACAGTCATTGCTACAAAGACGAGGGCCCTCAGTCATTAACACACAGATGAGGAGCCATCAGGAGCGTCAAGGTTTAAATTTTTTTGTCAGAGAATAAAATTGTCTTCCACTTTTCACTGTCCCATGTTTGGTGCTTCCTTGCAAAGTCCAAACGGGCCATTTTATGGCGTTGAAGCAGATGTGGACTTTGAAGACTTTATTTTTTTAAGGCCTTCCCTCGCAGAACCCTCAGGATCTTTAAGAAATTCAAAATGATGTCTCCCTGAGTTCAGCAGCTCTGGCACGTTGCCAGTGGCCTTGCTTATTCAGCTCAACAATCCTACCATGCTCAGGACAGAGCTTTTTGCCTTTGCCATCAGGCAAAATGACATTGAATCCAAATTTTTGTGCAGATTTTGGCTTTTAAATGCTGTGGTCTTAAAAGTTGATCAGCTGACAAAAACATGTTTGAGTTTAAATGCAGTTTTCAAAAATGTGGACTTTTTATTTAATTAAATAATTATATTACCTGTTCAAATTATTTTGTCTCTTGCTCCCATTTTTTCTTTTTGCATTTTGAAGCTTGAAGCAATTTTTCAACTGGTTTTAAGATATTGATTGGGAGTGTGTACTGTATTTAAAACACTATTTGGTAGAAATGCACGGTATCATCAGTACGCTATCTGTATTGGTAGATAATACTTAAAAAAGTAAAACATTGCCATTCCTGTCATGAAAATTACTGCTGACAGTCACAGCTGATAAATCTATTGGCCACGTATATCCAATGTATTAGCAAAAAAATCAGCAGAATAAAAGTTTATAATAAATGAATGTCAAAAAATAATTGACAGCATTATTTCAGATGGAAAAATACTGTTTATTCTTTCCCATCTGTTTCTGTTATAAATAAACTGTACGGAAAAGGTCAATATTAGCTGAGTGGAGACTGCATACTTTTGTCCAAATGCATATTGATATCAGTACTATTGACAATGAATTCAGAATATCATTTTACTCTGAGTGGTTCTTACTATAAACAATATTCTTACGAGTCCTGGGCCTGGAAACAAATGAAAAAAAATCCACATCAAAATAAAATAACTTAAAAATACATCTTAAAAAAATAAAAATGTGCCAAAAAATCTTAAAAAAATTGACTTATTGTCAAGTCAAATGTGCTTTATGTTTCAAAACATGTAAGGATGGTTATATCAAGAAAAGTGCTTAAAGTACCAACTAAACTTTGGAAGTTTTTACACTCTTTGTTGCACCACATTTCATAAAGTTGAGTGTTAATATCACTCCTCTTACTATACTATTTCTGAAAGTCTTTCTTTTTCTCATCATCAGACCCAAATGATTCCATAAAATCTCTCTGAGCTTCTTCTGTCTGAACTTTATTTCTACATTTATGCTACACTTTGCCTTTTTTTCCACTTTAATTTTGCAGCTCACTCCCCCTCCAAAGCCCTGGTAAAATAGCTTTCCTTATGACTTAAGCAGAATTGACAATTAGCCCTGCTAGCTGGAGCAGAGGTCTCTGCAGAGGGTCCCTGATGGTACTGTACGCCAGATGAAGAGATTGAACCACCACCATCAATGGCTGCCTGTCGGAGATTGGCTGCTGTAATTGGTACCCGCTCTGTAACACTCACATTCCATCACACTTTATTAACGCTCGTCACCCAGTCAAAAGCTAATCTTTTATTCTGTTTTCCAATTATTGCAAAGTGGCGCTCTTTAAATGAGGAGGAGGAGATAATGAAATTAACTTCCTAACTTAGAGCAATTCTCCATGGCACAATGATCAGATATTCTCTTGGTCTGGGAAATGTATGCTAATTTTATGCATCTATCATTAGTTATTACCATTGCAGCAACATAAAACAGAGTTTTCTCCAACAATTAGACTTAAAATGGTGCATTTTAATCAGTCAGGGGAGGCATGCGTGCATATTAAAGCTGCTGTAATTGAAAAGTCTGAACTTTTGACACTTTGTGAAGTGAGTGTTTGACAGCGGTGACAGTTTGTTTACATCCTGCTGCGTCTGTACTCGCTTTAAAGAAATCCATCGTAACACCTGAGAGCAGCCGTGGGGAATACAGCAGGGCTTTTTTCCACACCTCTGCTTGTCTATTGTTGATATTTCAACATTATTTTTGCTTGTCATAACTAATATTTTAACATTTTAAGCATTTTGTTTACCTCCTGTTTCTTTTTCATTGGCTATGGAATGGGACAGCTACATCTTTTATAATGTGTCAAGTCCTTTTCACTTACATTTATGAATAAAAACTAGGGATGTCTGATATTGGATAATTGCTGATATAAAAAAGGATACCATTTAAACCTTTTAAAATGATACTAAAAGCCAATCACATGGCAGCAACTCTATGTTTAGGGATGTGGACATGGTCAAAACAACCTGCAAATGATTAAATCGAGAATCAGAGTGGAGAAGAAAGGTCAGGCTCATGCCACGTACCTCACACAACCTCACCTCAAAAAACACAAACTACCCCTTTAATAGTAGTGTGTTGTAAAGAAAGTTTGCACTAGGGCTGAACAATATATCGTTATCGTATCGATATCGAGATATGAACATTCAAGATATTAATATTGGAAAGCAACGATATAAACGATATAGATTCCCCCCATGCTAAAACTGGTCTTTCCACATTCTTTTGTATTATGATGTTTTTATTTTTCTGAAAAATGCTTGGTTTTAACCAAACCCGTAGTCGTATCATATCGTATTGATATCGAGATATCTGGCATGAATATCGAGATATGAAATTTTGTCCATATCGTTCAGCCCTAGTTTGCACCAAGGGGTCTTTCAGAGGCTAATGCTATATGGGAGCATGGAAAAGTCTGTGAGCCTTCATCTGAGTTACTACCTCTTATACTATGCCAATAATATCCTGCATCCTTAGATAAGGGCTATAAACCCTTTTTATGTCTCAACAACCAACAATCAACCAGCATTCCTATCTCAGTATGAATCATTTTTATTTATAAAAACACTCAAAAATAGTTGGAAACAACATTAATAAACTGAAAAAAATCTATTAAGAAGCATATCAACCCAAAACGAATGGAATGAGTTCAATATCATGTAGTTTAGGACTTTTTATTCCTACATTTCTGCTGCCAAATTTTTGTTAATGGACAAAACTAAACTAGTATATGTTCCTTCCTTTGAACCAGAAATACTAAATCACCCTAATTACTGTAAAATAGGCTCACATGCTTAATTGTTTCAGTATTTTCTGACAGATGAACAAAATGTTGCAAGTGTTACAAAGTGAAAGATCAAACTGGAAAGGGGGGTTTTAAAAGAAGGATAACATTTTTTAGAGTGCTTGGATGCACTGCTAATTAATTTGGCTTTGTTAAACTAATGAATCTAACACTCAATAAGCTGCCCCACCTCCCCTTGTTTCTTTTTATTCTACAGGCCCACAGCTCCAAGGACCCCCAGATGAGTGCCCATCCCCACCCGGCTCATCAGTCACCCTGGGCAGTCTCTCCCCAAACGGGACCCCCTGATGTCCAGTAATGGCTGTTTGATGACCCTCATAAAAGGAGTCAATGTATTGATGGAGCCCTTTGAGGACGGACCTAATTTGTATGAGGATCAATTCAGCCAATTCATAAGAAAAGAACCAGCGGATGGAGATTACTACGTGTGTGTATGTGTGTGTGTGTGTGGGAGGGATCAAGACTTCAAAACACAACATTACACCTGTGACCTCGCAGCAGAGACCGAGCGCTCGCGTTGACACACACAATTTGTTTTAATGATAGTCTGTCGTGTTGTTATTAAATAATTGAATCCCTCTCAGATCAGATTACCATGTAAAGGACTGAACATTATATTATGCGTGTGGCTGCTGTCTGTCATGCCAAGAGCCTCATGTCATCAATTTTTATGAGTGGGCTGCATGCATATATAAAAGGATCTATTCAGAGGTATTATAAAGCTGCAAGAGCATGGTCAAGCCATTTATTTTGCTGGTAAACGAGGAAAATCTTTAAATCAATGATATCTGGAGATAAATTATCGACTGGTGCAGTAATGAGTCCTTACACAAAAAGGCGTACTGGTATTTTGGAACTTCTATCGTAGAGAGGGGAGGAAATACTGTGGGGTCGCGCAACAGTCAGTTGAGATGTCTACATTCAACATGGAGGCGTCCCTCTGCCAGATCAGACTCTCTAGCTGTTTCGCCAACTTAACAGAACACCAACGCATTTCTATTTAATCCAGAAGGAATTAGTGTAGCTCAGCCAATAAGGGTTTGAGCTGGGGATAGGAGGCTCCCCAGTTCAGGACCCATGGAACCATACAAAGAAGTTGGTTTGGTAGGTAGGAGATTCAGGCTGCAGCCTTGCACTGTTTCACAAACACAAAGGACTTGGTTACCACAGAGGTCAGTATGCTTGAATACATAAACAAAAATCTTGATATGTTTAATACGCTGCATCAAGAGATAAAAGAACTCAAATAAAGCCTAGAATTCACTCACCAGCAAATAGCCAAACTCCACTGGATAAAACACATCACCAATTTGCCGTTCAACTTCTCCTCTCCCAGATGGACTTGTCAAAAAGAAAAGAAAAACATGAAAGAAACTGTATTTGACTTACTAACCAAGCGTTTGCAATAACCTCATCTTCCTGGGACTACCTGGAAGCACCTGACAACCCAGAAACCATGCTCAACATTTCATGCTCAATGATCTTATGCCAAAACTCTTAAAACAACATTTCAGAGAGTAAACCTCCTCAGGCCACATTTGGGAAATCAACCACGATCCATAATCACCAAGTTTAAATATAGAAGGAACTTTTTAAAAGCAAAAGACATGAATTAAGAGGGACAACATATGAAATGAACAAACAATTCCCCAAAGTAAAACATGACAGTTGCAAATTCTGTAACCCATCCATAAACAACACAGACAAAACAGGAAAAAATCGCTTTCTTGTGGTTGATAAACTTTACATTGATGAATGTCTCTTCCGGGCACACACCCCCGCAGAGGCCCTGTCCAATGGGAGAGTTGATCCAGCAACCTTTCAGCTACGAGGCAAAATCACTATCTGCTGTACCACCCTGCCAACACATCCAATACCTAACAGACCAAATCACAACATAGATTTTGGTGCTTGATTTCAGTGCCATTCACTAAATTTCAGAGCCAAAGAGGAGGGTCCCCATTGACCCTCCAGCCAAAGAAACAGACATTAAAATTTATAACAATAATACTTTTTTATTTATAAGTGCATTTCTTGACACTCAAGGACACTGTACAACAAACAACAATCAATAAAACAACAATGGATAAAGTCAGCAAACAACAAAATAAATTTTAAAAGAAGTTAAAAGAGGAAGGAAGTGGATGAGGAGAGAATGATTACAGTGAGTAGGCAGTCTTGAACAGGTGCTTTGTCTCATGAGGCTTGAAAAGAGTTAACATCATTAGTGCTGTTTTTAAAGAGAAGGATCATAATATAATTACGTACTGACTGGATGGGTATAGGCTCCCTCTTCAATGAGTATCAATAAGGTTATTATCAGGAATGGTAATTTGAACTAATCAAAGTATTGATAGTCTATTTACCTCAGAGAAATATGTTCATATAAAGTTTACAGTTTGGCTAATTTGTTTATTTTAAATACACAATGTCACGTCATTAACATTGAACGTAATCACTACTGATGTGTATTTAGTGTTGGTGACATTGGAGTCAGTTGTCTATGGGGAAGATTATACATAAGGATGCAAAACAATACTTGACAGGCAAATACTTCTAATTTCATTGATGTCAGAATCAATACTGATAACATTATACATATTTTTTTTGGTAAAATGAGGTAATCTGCCTTTTTAGTGCTGCAAACACCCCTGGACTGACTGAGCTATCAAGGGCCTAGGATGAAAAAAGGTCTTGTTAGAAAACTTTGAATTAAAAATGAATTCCCTGAACATAAAAACTTGTTTGCAGGTTGATTCTTTAAGTTCAGACCTCAAACTTTAGTTTTTAAAACCTCCTTTACAATTTAACTTTAGGACTAAAGAAGAAATAACCTTCAGCTGCATGTACTGTAGGTGTGCTTATTCTGCTTTAAACTGCACAGATGTATGGACACACTGTGCTGTTACTTGTAGCTGAGATACTGGCTGTAGATATCGACTAATATTTATATATAATGTTATGCATCCTTGTTTTTTTAACATAGCCCAATATCAGCGTTTAACTTTCCAAGACTGTGTTAACACTTCAAAAATAAAAAAATAGTGTTCATTTATGAAGCATACTTTGCCAAAAACAAAAAAGTAATCCCAGCTTCACTCTGTTTAGTGTGTTTTTCTGTGGAAGATTATAACAAGAAGACCCCACCAGAGTAGAGCAACTTTAGTATCAGAAAAGGAGTGACTTACGGAGATTACATCCAAATGTTTTCAAAAATTTGACACAATTTTGAGAGATTCTGCTGAAATAGATGTGATTTGTGTGTTATGTGAGTTGTATGGGAGCATACAGGTGAAGCAAAAGGTGGCGCTGCCTGAGAAAAATAGAACTTCAGAGGAAGAAGTCTCCTCGCTGTGTGCATTACAGTTTTTGAAGTCAGAAAAAAGATTGAGATGTTTGGGTGTTTTCAGCAGCTGCAACTTAACATTAAAAAGGGTACTTGTAGATACTTAAATCGACCTTAAACCCTGAATTTTGAACTTTTTTTCTAAACATATGTCCGTTTTGAGGAGTTTATTTAAGAGTATTAATTTAGAAAAGACAATACAATGACATCCATCATCTAAACTGCTTATCCCTTTCAGGGTTGCAGGGGGAGGCAAGAAGCAGGGTACACCATAGACATAAAGAAACAGACAACCATTTACACACTCATCCACACCTAAGGATAATTTAGAGTCACTAATTAACCTAACAAGCATGTTTTTTGGTCTGTGGGAGAAAGTGGGAGTGCCCAAAGAGAACCCATGCATGCACAGGGAGAACATGCAAACTCCACATAGCAGGGATCAACTGGTGGTCCAGTCCCTGAGTATATTATCAAATTATGAAAGTTTAAGGGGGGGACTCTGCTGTGGTTTTAAGGTGATCTTTTTGTTGTTTTGTTCCTACAGGTGCTTACACAATCCCCAAAACTTCACTGAAACACATTTATTAGGAGTGACTGTTTTACAGACACTCATCAGCCAATATTCAACCAGGATTATGAGCACTGAAGAGTCAAGAGTGATAGAAAATATAATTGCCTGAGAATGAAGTAGCCAGGATATCTTATTAAGCCTCATGTGCCTGGCAGCTGTATGAGGGACAGGGGGCTATGCTCACTTTTAAAGGCTAAGAAACATTAAATTTAGGAAAACTTTGAAATGTTAACTCATTGGTATGTGAATTATAACAAAATAAGTACATTATTTAGATTTATTTTAAAATCTGGCCCCTGTAGTGTACGTCAAAAGAACAACTGACCCTTTTACAAATGTAGTTGATGATCCCTGCCATACAGAAACGTCCTGATGGACACAGGGTTCAAACCAGCAGCCTTTCTTGCTGTTAGGCATGGGTACTACCTGCTGCACCACCATGCTGCCCAAGAGAAAAACACTTTTTTCAATATGTTTACTTTTCAGTCTTCTCAGTGTGAACTTCCTCTAGATTTTTATTTCCACTCAGTATTTTTAATGCCAAAAATGATTATAACATGGACATAAACCTCTCTTCTGACATGAAAAAATGTTTTGAAATCTATTTAGAAAATGCACAAATGAGGCAAAAATATCTCCTGTAAGTGTAATAAATTTCAAAGCTCAAACAACCCCACACAACAGCCAAGATTAATTCATTTTCCGGAGTCAAAGAGGGCTCTGAACTCTGAGAGCCAGGAGCTCTAATCAGGTGTACAGGCGAGGTGATCCTCCAGATATCCCTCTCAGAATAATCAGTGTCTGGGTGAAGCCCTGCTGCCCTGGCCTCTGCTTACCTAATGAGACCCCATGCCCGGGATTTCTCAGCGTGCGTCTACTAGCCAGACCACTCCTGCTCCACCCAGGGAAAAAAAAAAGAAGAGAGAAGACGAAGATGAGGATAAGGAGGAGGAGGGCCCCGTCTCCTCCTCCCTCCTACCCTTCCATATCATTTGCATGTGCAGAATCAGGAATGATATCCACAGAGAGGCAGTCAGGAGGGAGGGGAAGGAGCAAAAAAAAGGAAGAAAGTAGGCAGGGAGGAGAGGTGTGTACTCCCTGACCGCCTGTACCTCCACGATCAGGTCGACTGTTCCTCTCTTCATTGTCAGAAAAAAAAGAAAAAAGTGATAAATGCCACTAAAGAGTTTCCGTCGTCTGAGAGTGATGAAGGTGGGGGCGGCAGGCAGGTGGCAGGTGAAGTAATAGGCTGAAAAAAAGTGTAAAAGTAAGAAAAAAATCCACGAGGCAGGGGTGGAGGGAGGGAGGTTTTTTTTTTTTTTTTGAATGAAATCCAATGGCAGGTCCTGATGGTGAGCAGAGGCGAGGAGAGGAGAGCCCCAGTGTCTGCAGCTCCAAAAGAGGATGTGATGAGACTGCATGGCTAATGAAGCAGCGCTCCTCTCTGACTCCACAGAGAGCCCAGCCTTTTCTTATTCCCATTCATCATTAATTCAGCAACGTTGATAATTTCATTAGTTTTTTCTTTTTTTTTCTCTGCGCATTTTCTAGGGCCTTTATCAATAAATGATGGGCAACGGACCAGGGGCTGCCCCTGCTTAGCTAAACATACTTACACCCTCTCCCTCTCTCTCTCCATTTCTTTTTCACTCCTCTACCTCTATTATAGAGCAGCAGATGCATATGAATATAGTACAGGAAAAAACATGAACAAATCATGACAAGTGGTGCAAGCCTGTCCTTCATTCATTATAAGCTACTACATTGCCCTGTCTCCAGTCTGCGTTTTAATATTTAATTGACAATGTCAAAATCTTACAATTTAAAAAACATGGAACCTGTGGTAGTAAACTTTTGTTTGGTTTTTGAATGAAACATCTGAAGTCCTGGACCTTTTAATTAAAAAAAAAAAAACAAATGTTCTTTCTTGTTAAGATCCCTTAGGTTTACACATGGGATTCTCCTAGTTATCAGTGATGGATTGAAACAGTGTTTTTCATCAAGCTAACAAAGCCCAAAAAACTACATGAATGTTTTCACACACACAGGGACAAAAATACTAGAATCTTTTTCTCATTTAAATATCAGAGGCATATAGGACTAAACCTAGTAAATATGAGGCTACAGTTCTAATATTACCCCAACCTATCAAGAGCACTTAAGATTGTGAAAATATTTAATTCAGAATAAAAAGAAAATAATTTAAAAAATTAACGATAGCCAATCTACTGTGAACACTTATGGAAGCAACGTGTGAGGGTTGTTTTTGGCTGACACATTACAAAATATTAAAATGCACCAGCATCAATTTTGGATTCAGTCTTGCAACAATGTTGTGACCCCAAACAACAAATGAATTTTTCTTAATTTTTTAAAAAGACAATGTTTAAAATCCTACCAGGCATTCATTGGGTAATATCTACTAAGCACCAACAGGAAGAATCTGGTTGGGTTAAAAACATTTTTTTTAATAAATTAAAGATATAAGACATGTTTTACAGCTGAGAAGTATGTGCTTTCAGACTCTCTTATGGGCCATAATCTTTTTTGCCAATCACCGACATGTCACCAGATGGTGTTGATCAGAAGAGACATCCTTTATGGAATTTTGTTAATGACAAATACAATACATTTGTGGTGTTTTTTTCCATATAAATGTCATCACAATTATATACTTAAACTGGCATATGAAGGATTGACCTTAAAATAAGTTCATTTTCTTTTATTTGTGAACATGGACTTAAGTTCATGTAAATAGTTGATGCAGTGAAGGATGAAATATTCACTGATATATGATATTCCTGGTGTGTCCTCTTTGGGAGCATCACGTGCTATGTGTGCCTTATTTTAACTGGCTTGTAAGGGTTAAATAGTTGATATATTCTTTACTCTTGAAAACTGGGTGATACAGTTTACACTATTTCAGAGACTGCTGTTATTAAAAAGTACAGGAACTTAATCTCCAGATCTTTAGTCATATCTTCCCTAAAAAGAAGGCCAGTTCCACTCACTTTACCAAATGCTTGCAGGTGGAGGTGGCCAACAAACTTGTTCTTTGTGGTACCAGTAAGTAGCCTCATGATTTTGTAATAGCGCCCCATGCACAGAGGCTGCTGCCCTTAAAATGGTAGGCTTGGGTTACAGTGGACAGCCTGTGGCTCCTCTCCTGCATGTTATTCCCAACTTTTGTCTCTCCCAAATTAGTGGTTCCATCCACATTCCTTTCAAATTAAAGACCTTATAAGCCAAAAAGTTAAATCTTGAAAAAAAGGAAAACTTTGTCTTTTTTCAAAGTCTCATAAAATAAGAGTCCTTTCATTGTATAAGAATGTTGGATGTCCTTTTTCATTGATTCCATTTTGTTTATGCCCAATATTTGATAAAAGCAGTAAAATTAGAGGGAGTTGGTGCATTCAGGGACCCATCATCCAGGGATCTAGCATATGGCATTCGCAGTGTCACAGTGGGCATCTCAGGTAAATAACCCAGAATCTGGCATGCTACAGTCAAGTCTGCCTTGGCACGGTGTAAGTGACACAGAGAACTTGGCCAGAGTATTCATGTACGCACACACACACACTCAAAAACACACACACAGCTAGATGGGGAGCTCTGAGGGGCAGGATCCAGGGATTACTCTAACCACATTTATTTATTAACTCTCAATTAAGCATGGGTGTCCCAGGGCTTAGAGTGGCTCTGCGAGCAAGTGGGACCCCGAGCACATTTTGATGACAGTGAGGGCCCCTGATCTCAGCTCGCTCCATTTTGCTGATTAAATATAAGCTTTTCATCTCTGGATACAATGCTATTAATTAAATCATTAGAAGAGTGATTCACTTATGAGCAGAGGGAGCTGTGAAAAGAGACACTCACACGAGTCGCTCGCTGCAATAACTACTGAAATATTAATTATTCAGAAAAAAAGATTGCCTAAATTCATTGACAAGGATTACATGTGTAGAGACTGTCTCCCCTCTTTCAATAGGCCAACCCCCTTCAATCTGGGCTTTTTGATCACTAAATAAAGGGATCGAACAAGAGCAGGGAACACAGATGCCTCTCTCTCTCTCACATATACACAAATGCAAAGTTACAATCAGCCCATTAAAAATGTTGCATCTTAAAGACGTCTTTAATGAAATATGACTGTGGAGTTGTAATAGCTTGCTCAGGGGGAAGTAGGATCACTGTAAATGAAGAGGGTGAAAACAGAGCTGTGTTTTCTGTTTCCCCGCTGAATTACAAACCAAACATGATGCAAAGTGTCCGCAGTTTTGGTGCATCCCAGCCCATTAGGGGCTGTTTAAGCACAGATTAAGTGCTTGGGAGGCATATGTTAAAATAAAAAGATCTAACTAAAAATGTTCAAGAAGGAAAAACTATGATTTGGCTGCATTTTTGTTTTAGTATCAAGGACGGATTAAGTGAGTTCTGAACTTCCTTAAAGAGATACAGTAAAGCTCTACTGGAAAACAAATAAATTAACAACAAACTACACTCTGCCAGTAATCTATTAAACTTGCAATTTAGAGCAACTTGATTCCTTCTTTAAAAATGATCTCTTTTTACCTCATTGGTGTGATTTAAGTTTTTTGGGTGTAAATAAGCTGGGCTTTTATAGCCAATGGTGCAATTGGCCGCACCAGTGCACCCCCATTAAGTGACTGGTTCATCATGGTTCATCAATATTAACTCCAACATTAAAGTGTATATGAAAGCAACTTTGTTTTTCAGGTTTGACTGTTGGTTTGAAAAGGTGCTTTCCCAGGCAGCTGCTAGAACTGATGGGACTATTGACTATGAAAAGAACTGGATGAAGCCACGTGATGTCAGTAATTTTTACTGAAGGAGTCTTTGGATTGTTTGTCAATGCACATAAATGGAGGCAGACTTGAAGCCATGTCAATCATGTCCCTAAAAATACTGACCAAAATTCCATGCAAACTTGTTGAGTCGCTACTGGACTGTGGTGGGTGTAAGTCTAACAAATTGGCCAATTGGCAAATAAGGAGCAGGCCAGCTGCTTTCCACACAATCAACACACAGCACAGTCTTTTTTTAATTATTTTGCCATTGCTGGTGTGGAGCCCAATTAGCTACCACAAAGTGACTTTGCCTGTCTTCCATTTTCTCGAGGTGTAGTGCTGTTGTTGAGGTCAAGAGAGTAAGGGACGGTTGGGCTGCACTTGGATCACCCTCTGTTGGATTGGGCAGTTCACTGCTCCAGGGGCCCTAATGTGCTGCTGAGCTGTATTTTTATGTTTCAATGTTTATATATAGTTTGAGTACAGATTGTTACCACCATGCTTGAACAGATATTTGAACACTGATAATAAAGTGACAGCCCTCGTGTATTAGGAATGGGTTACTTAGGGGCCATCTGTGCTTATTTCAGCAAGACGCCTAGCCACAGTCTGCACAAGTCACACCAGCATTGGCTTCACAGTAAAAAGTGTGGGCACTACTCTGCCTGTTAACTCCTAAAAATGTTGCTCTTTTGGGTAATGCAAGACTTTCATCAAGCAATCAAATGAAAGGATAACACTGGCAGCTCTTCAACAAGTGGTGATTTAAGTCCTCTGATGCTTACATAATGTTATCAGAGGAAAAGCTGGTAAAACACAGATGCTAACATGCACCTGTCCCGGTTGTTTCTGAAACACCGGGACACAGCAGGCATCAAACACAAACTGTGAGTTGTGTTCAATCCCTAAAAATCTCAATTCATAAAGGTTTGAGCCTCTTGGAAAAACACAAACAAGCTCAAGGTTGCATCATCCCATTCAGTGTGAGCACAAAGCTAAGAACAATAAACCCAGAGAAGTTTCAATTAATCATTCAATCAATTTCTATTTGTATAGTGCCAGTCACAAGATGATTTACACAAGAGTAGGTCAATGCCTAATGCCTAATCATTCTAATCATATCTCCCATGTTAATGTTAAAATTTTACAAAATCAGTGCTGTCAGTGTTTAATGAAGCTTTAACTGAACAAATAGTCATTTTAACTTGTGGAGTTCAGACCTTAACATAAAACTGCCCTGACTTCCTATTGTTACAGTTTATTCCTTATTCCACTTCATTTTCAAATGTCTGAATAGCTGAATCAAAATCATATCAAACAGTAACATGAAGGTCTTTGTGTGAAAAGGAGAGAAGGTTTTGTGGGAGGCAGCAGAAGAGGCTGATAGCCACAGACAGCTACAACACCCTGTGAGGTGTAATATGAAACAAAGCTGCAGCTTCTTCTTTACAGTAAGACACCTCTTTCACCTCTCACTGACATGAGAGCGCGGGAGCTGGGAGAGGAGTTGGCTTTGATAGATGGACAGGCAGAGTGAAAGAGATATGGAAAAATTGGGAGAAGGAAAGAGATAAAGAATTAAAGAGCGAGCAGGAGAAAGGCTTGTCTTTGAGAAGCCGATGTTCTGGGAGGCCTGTCTGTGCAGGTGAGGGCTGTCGAGCAGATAGAGGAGGACTGAACGGGCAGGTGGAGTGTGGAGGTCAAAGCTTCAGTGCTGCCACCCAGGAAGCTAAAGGCCAGACAATCAGCATGGCAGGGACCACAGCTGTGTGATGTTATGATGGCTGAGCTGCTGAAAACATCCTGACAATACTTTGAGCCTCTGTGTGTTGGCAGATAATAGGGCTGCAGCTCATCTGTTAAGGCAAAACTCCAGTTTGGTATATGCGGTAGTAGAGAAGACGTCAAGGCTGTGTGCCTGTACAAAAACAAGGGAACAACTAACATTTATTATGGGGTCATTTAAGTGATTATATTCATGCAGACAGGGATTTCTAAATTCACCAAACTATCATATTTCTGAGCTGGACTTAAACATTTTAGATGAGCTGTATGTTTGCTGGTAACATCAGTTAATTCTGCATCAAACCAGACAGTGGAGTTGACATTTTTCTATTTTTGTTCTCAATTTCAATGTATTAATCCAAAGGTAAAAAATGTTGATTTAATGTGATGCACAATGCTGATGTGTACGGAGCTTATATTTCCACCTGCAAGTAGCTAATGATGTTTTTGTGCATATCTGGATTTGTGAAATTACCCAGTGTTGCACAATATCTAAATTACTTGTAATATATATTACTGTAATGCTTTTTGAGTAACTAGTAAGGTAATTGATAACAATTTCTAAAAAGTGATAATTTTATGGTGAACCCACTGGTGGGCTGCTTTACTTTTACACTATCAAGCTCTTTTGCATTGATACTACTCTGTCCAGCTGAAGGGCACATGGGCCATGCAGTGTGCAGAAAAGTTAACACTGGAAATTTGTTAAGTAAACTGTACAATCCTCATGTTCTTTTGGTTTGTGTTCTCCTAAAAGTCACCAAAATAAAAGAAGCTCCTGGCCCCATCTGCAGTAATACATAGCCTAACTGCCTTGTCTGTTCTGTTCTACTAAGGGCAGAGCTGGCCAGAGTAATATGATTAATGTATTGATTGGCACAACTTTCACACAGTCCTTCTTCTAATAAACAAACAAAAAAAACTTTGAGTGCAAAACCAACCAGATCTAGACACACCTTCTGCTGCCAAATTTTAATCTGATTCCTCTCTAATGATCTACGTTTGACTTCAGCGTTGTTTAGTGTGACGCTAACCCGACGCACCAGATGGACTGTTCAATATATTTCAATAGTCCATGTGGGAAAGAGTCCATAGAAAGTGTTTTTGAAGGGCAGAACCTTTCAGAAGCATACCCGAAAGGTGACTGGATGATCATTCAATCACATTTAAAAACGGATAATTTAGTAGGCGGGCGCTACTGCACTACAGACTGTGAGACAGTTTGTAAAACAAGCTCACACAAAACATGTCGAAAGTGGAGCGAAAATCTCTTCACTATAGAGAAGTTTGTAGTAAAGACTGAATCAGGCAGGTCCAGCAGCTGTGCAGTGTTAGTGTGACACCCCTACACCCAATCAACCCCTGTCCATTTTGTCAGGTCTTCAGAATCCAGGGTTCACACATTAGATGTCATCAATACCCTGATTTCTAAAAGACATCACTATATCAATCAATAAATCTCAATCAATCAATCTTTAATTGCCAATTCATAGTAAGTGTGAGCTCAAAGCTCTATGCACCCCCACATATAAGGGTAATATGATAACTAAAATTTAGCTTTGCTCCCACCCCTTGGATTGGGGTGTACTCATTTTTGCATCCTGATCTTAAATCGAGAAAAATACTTTTTTGCGTGCAACTTAAAAAATCTTGTTTGCAATAAATTAAATAAATTATGATTGCAACAAACCCATGGACACCCAGATCATAATTCTGTCCTCATCATATTTGTCTCTGTTGAATATAGATTTATTCGAGGTTAAGATGTGGCATCTCATTTTCAAGAGGGTCCTCATGTCTATATGGTTGTAAAGGTATTTGTTGTGTAGTTATAATCAATAACAACCACGGATAGAGAGGTCATTCTAACATTAACATTAACATCTATTATGATCATGAACTGGAGAGTTCCAACCCTGCACGTAGTTACCAGTGGAACAGTGACTGACAAAAGTGTGCCTTGAATGAGAAAGAGAAATGAAAGAAGTGATTAAGTTGTAAAGCACAATGATAGAGTAGTTTGGAGAGTCTGATAAATTACTTAATTGTGAATTTAGCTTTATGCTGCATAGGTTTGACTGATAAAGTCAACTATGACTGTCCTGAAGAAAGTAACGAAAGGTAAATGCATCGGGCTCTCAATGGAGAGGGAAATATAAACAAGCGAGTCCCTGCCATTTAAATTACATTGCCTGTAAATGTTTAATCATGCAGCCCTGATCCATACAGTAAGAAGTGGATGTAAGTCCCTTGAAGTCCACCATTGGTTAATGGACTATCATAAAGAAACTTTAAGTTTGTTATTGGAATTTTGTGAAGTGACCATAATTGAAAAAGGAAGAGTAGAACTAGAAAGGAAAGGGTGGAACTTGAAAATATGAGGGAACTGGAAAGTCATCTGCCAATGCTGGTGCCAGCTTCAGCTACCATGAGCATCAATATTTCATGTTAACAGAACCTGAGTTCAAATTCCATCCAGCACAGAGAAGGAAACATTTGTGAAAGAAAATGAGATCATAAACACAACATACTTGGTTTTAAACTGACCAACCAGATTTGACCCCGAGGATAGGAATTGCAGCTAAAGGACATGAGAAAGATTGAGTGTCTTTGGTTAAGGAATAATCCACTCTAAAAGAATGTAAAGGGTTACAACACAAATCATGAGCAGCATGAGTATTCTGTAATCAAAAAAAACAAAAAACATGAAAACAAATATCTCCATCTGTTGAGATCTCTGGAGGTATCCGAGCAGATGTTTTGTTTCTTGTTATTGGGTTAATTTGGGTTTGAAAGGTCAAGCTTTCGAGCTACGACCCTAGAGAGGGATACAAATCAATCTTTAACTGCACAAAACCAAGGACAAATGGTGCCAACACCACAGCTGAATGATGAACTGGAAACTGGGGAGTGAATGGCACTGAACAATTGCACACTTGTGTGAGAATAAAAATTTTCTAACGACAATACAGCAGAAAGTGATGTCTGCTGCACGGCTGCAGAGAAGCCAAATACAGAGGTACAAAAGCAGATGAGAAGGATGCTCCTCCTGCCTAGATAGGGTTGTGTGTTTTGAGCATCTGCCAGTTCACCACCCATAGGGGAGTGTCGGTGGGCTCTTCAAACACCCTGCGTGGGTCCTCCTCCTTTTGATGCTTCTGGAGGGGGAGAGGACGGGGGAGCAGGAGACACACCTCCACACACGCTACTGAGTGCTACTGGACCAGATGGGGAGGGGGAAATAGAGGAAATATAGAGGAAGAGGGAAACTTCAAAATAAAAGAATGTCAGCTTTACTATGAAGAACAGTTAGGGCTTGAGGGCAGCAAAAGGCACATGCAGAAAGTTTAGAAAAGGTAATATGAGTGATCACACCAAAACGTTTAAACACCAATAAACCATCCAACATGCCAGTTACTCACACCCCCAGAGTCCAAAAACGTGCAGACAAGGTGAATCTAGAACTCTGAATTGTTTACTTTAATAAGGAAACACAGGATTAACCAACCAACAAAACATTGGTCAGCCAACCAATCAGCTAGCCCAGTGGTTTTTAAACTAACGTTGCTCAAGGCAAATCTAAGATCATGCGAAAATCTCCAGGTACTCTATGAAAGAAGAAAATAGCCTCTTAGAGCCAGGATACAGTACCTTAGCAGTCTGTTTAAACCTATTCTTTTTACCCAAGCCTAAAAAGATTTGACCAGCAAATGTCTAACTCTTGAAATATTCATTTCATTAAGAATTTATATACATTTTTCTTAAACTTCATGAATCCTGCAACAACAGATATACCACCACAAACTCACCGACCGACCTGCAAATAATGAACCACAATGGTTGATATAAAAAATGGGCACTTTTAGAACAAATAATCAAATAAATAAGTCTATATTAAAGAAACTGAAGTAAAATGAACCAAGACCGGTCTAAGATCACAGGACCTAAAGAGGACAGATTATGCTTTTTGAGTTTGTAGTGTGTTTTACGTGTCTTTTTATAAGATGGAGAGCTTCTTTGCACTAGACAAAAAAAAAGGTTCACAAAATCAGGACTTCTCCCTCTCATCCTCCAGTAGCTGCGAGAAACACCCGGTTCCCTCTAGGACAGACCTTCCACTGAGAAGTTTAGTCAATGTAATGTCAATAGTTTGGGCACAATATAATTACTTTTAACAAAATGTGAGAAAAAAAAAACAAATCCTTCAAGTTAATGTGGATGGTGTTGTTTTCTATGGACTCCGTGTCGTCATTGACATGATTTATTCCCACCCTTTTAGGGATAATATTGACTAAACTTTGGAGTAAGAGCCTTTAAATATTTTCAGTTTACAACAGGTTTCAGGGTATTTCTGTAAAGCTGCCAATACCGCCAATAAGAGCAAAAGACACACACTTGCGCACACACACACTGACACACAAATACGCTGCAGGATCAGATGGAAAGCATCACAGGAAGGGAGCAGTCAGGGGGAGTGAATACCTTTACAACTCTGAATTCTTCTCTCTGTTTTATTGGTTGCTGAGAACAGACTCAGCACTTTTATATCTTGGAGGTGTCTCCTGGACAGGTTTAAGGCAAAACCTGCACTCTGACGCTGAGTGTGTGTGTGTGCTCGTGTGTGTGTGTGTGTAAAAGGGGTGGGGGTGTTTGTATCTTTATTCAGAATACAGAACATCCAATACCAGCTTGAAACAATGCGCATACCCAACCGTATTTGGACGTATTTGAGAGATCAAAAATGACTCCTCAAAGCAAAACTTTTTTTGGGTAATTGACAGGATGCTAGTAAAAAAAACACAGAGAGAACCATAAATAAATGAATACGTGAGGCTTTTGTGTGGTTTTGGGTGAGCATCTGGTATCAAACATACTCACACCTTGCGGATAAAAGCCATGACAGAAAAATTACAGCAACAATCAGTTAAAGCATGTACAAGAGGAAAAGATGTTTTACACTGGTCTCCAACGACTACAGTTTGACTGACAGGTGTTGGTGAGAGGTAAGCTGTGGAGACCAGCAGTCAAATGGACAATGGAAGTCTCCCTCCGCACCGCGAACAGATAAAAACATCTTACAGTGTGTGATCTTCAAAGACAAAGGACTGAGGAGCAGTCATGTTGGAACGGTTCAAAAGTGTCTCTGAATTATTGACGAGCTTCAGGTCCTCCAATGAAGGCAGAATAAACCAATGATTTTAATAATCTGGTAAGAAACATTATTATTAAATTACAGCTTATTTAAACAAAACAAAATAAGATGTTTGATTGGAGGGGATATTCAAAGTTAAAAAATATGAAAAGACAGCCTCATCTTTACATTTGATTATTGTTTGACCAGAAACAGAGCTGTACTGGAAGTTCAAATCATTTTCATTTTCTCAATAAAGGGTTAATTTTTGAGCCATGATCTCAAATCCATCTAAGGTAGGCAAACCACAAAGTGCCAGACTGTAAAACAATTTGGGAAGCACAATATTACTGGACCAATATAATTATAAGCAGATGATTGCCTATCAGTTGATTATCAGTATTGGCAGATGTTATCCGTTTTTTTTTTTTTTTCCAATATATCGGCCTTATGAACTGGCCATATAAATTCAACGTACTGGCTGTAAAACTAGAGGGATATACAAATGTATCATTATGGGATATCCCATCATCACTGAATGTCTTCTTTTATGAAACAAAAGTAAAATTTACCTAAAAATAAAACTTAGATTTTCTTGCTTTGCATCCATTTCTTAACCAGAGACACTGCCACCATGAAAGAAACAGGCACATTTTAGTAAAGTGGAGGCTTTTCACTCTTGACATATCTTGAAATGTTGGCATACTTGATACCAGTAACTAGAAAAGCACTCTGAGAGTGCAAACCTCTGCCAAGGTAGCTCATATATTGTTGTTACATCTATAAGCAATGGTTTCATGATAAAGTTACCATCATAATATGATTCCTTGACCCTGAAAACCCACACCTAGCACTCAGAATCATGTTGGTATTATTATGTTAGCCAGTTATTAAGCAAAAATGATTGTTCACTAATGGCAGTTATCTGGATCACCACCAAAATCAAGTCATTTCTTCCTTGTCCCATTTCTGACATTTCCTGAAAATTTCATCAAAATCCATCCAAAACTGTTTGAGTTATGTTGCTAACAGACAAACAGACAGACCCTGGCTAAAACATAACCTCCTTGGCGGAGGTAAAAAACCAGTATCATGACACAAGTTCATATGTTATCTGCCCAATATGAAGAAAAGCATTGTTTATTATCAATATCATACAAAAGAAGTGCACTATCCACAATCCAGGAGTGTTCATTACTTTGGAAATGTTTATGCCGACCCCCCAACACCCAGCTACCATGGAAGTTTCCATGCTAAATCCTACATCCTTCTATTAAATTCTCAAAGAGCACTATTATGCTCAAGACAAAAAGTCATCAGGACTTCACCCTCTCCCTCTCTTTACAGCACCAGTAGCTGCCTCGAGAGCCTTATCACCCTTGTTTTGTTTGACAGTACAATAAATAAATCATTTTGGATTAAAACAAAAAAACTTTTTCCTTTAGTTAACCCCTTAAAACTATCACTAAAATGCCTAAGAATAAAAAGGCACCTAAGAATATAAAAAAATAGCACTTCACAAGCCAGTGTTGTCAGAACTGAACCAAACCAAATACGTGACTAAAAAATCCAGCTACATATTGAACCAGGGCTAACTGCACTGTTGCATCCCCAATACCCAGTCTGGATCCCAATGCAGCAGTTTGTGACTGTTGCAAAGCCACAGCACAGTAGCAGTCCAGCTGACTGGGGCTGCGGCACCATTAGAGCTGAGGGCACAGTGAGGGATGGATACTGGGAGGCAGACATGAATCACATGTCTGGGAATTATGTCCACAACATTTAATATAGTGGGAGTGTATTTCTGTTCATAGCCATGTGGTCCCAGCAAGGCCTATACCGGGGAAAACAAATCAGTAATGGGAGCACAATTGAATCAGGTGTCTGGTCCTCTTAAGGAAATTAAGTTGTCGCAGGAGCGGGGCCACTTAATGAGAGGCAGGCTCGCGGACAGTGACGAATGGAGGGTGACACCGGCGAGAGTGTGAGGCCGCCACAATATCTGCATTTGGACCAGTGATGATTTTTCATCCATGAACCCCCCACCATTCTGGTTCTGTCTCTGTCCCTCTCTCAAACACACACACACACACATATACACACTGCCTTGGCTCCCTCCACCCTCACATTTACAAGGCTGCATTGGGGACACATTTGCTCCCTGTGTGATAGTAGCCATTTATTTGCACATATATTCATGGAAATGATGACATCTAATAAAGAGGAGAATCTTCTCTCCATGTGTTTTTACTTTATGGTGCATCCTGACGGAGGCCATTATGTGACTTTGATGGATGTCTCTCTGTAGTCACTGTCACTGGCAGCTGAACGTACACAGCATGTCCTCCAGTATAAAAGTCAGAGATATACAATACTGCCAAGTTTCAAGGAAACCTACTTTTGATAAAGAGGTACTGTAATGTTTATCTTTATTACATTATTTGATTTGGTCTATTATTATATATTCGTAAATGAACACACACCAAGGATCTAATCTACTCAACCTTGATTCATAAATAATTCATGGATGATTATGACTCAGTAATAACGGCACTTTAAGCAGAAGTTATATAAAACTGCCATCATGAGTTATACCAAAATTAAACCAAAACCAGGGATCAAGTATTCCTCTGAAAGAATAAAGGTTTGGTTTTTGTCTGTTTTAAATGTAGTCACTTTCCAAAAATACTAACCAGAGTTTGCTTGGTCAGTATGACACTTGTTAGAAATGAAAGTGACCTTAGACATGCTGTTTGCTTGTTCAGTGGGGAAGTCAAGATGAACGGAGGTGCTTTTGAGGATAAAAAAATGTAGTGGAGCCTCACTATTGTCTTCCTCATTTTATTGCAGGGATGCAGCTAATGGCATTTTTTTTAGTAGCAGAGTCTTTGCCCAATTAATCAGTTTGTTGGATTGGGTTCTGCAGATACTTAATGACTCTTTTTCAACCATCAGACCTTAAACTTGACAATGCCCTTTCAAACTCAAATAATTATATTTAAATTTCTACTCAAGCAGTATTTTTGTCTCATATAAAATGTGACGACTTCAATTTGACCGGGATGCCTGGTAGCTAGGTTGGATTTTTGCTGATATCCAGTATGCAGATATTACTAAATTCAATATCGCTGACTTAAACCAAGGTTTTTTCAGTCAAAAGTGTGCAAAGTCTCTACTGAAACTGACCGGTTCCCAAGGACGCTCACAAGGAGGTTATTTTAAAGGTCTTTTGGGCCCAAAGAGAAAAAACCCACAAAGGGTTAGAAAAGACATGGTCCATTCCAAGTAATAACTGCATTTTATTTTCAACTAAATACTCACTTTTAGTGTAGTTATTAGAATTACACACATAAGGGTTTTTTTTCTTGTTTTGCCCATTTCAAAATGCAAATCCTTATTTTTTTAATGGTATGATCTTTTAGTTTTTTATTTATTAGTGTTGGTGGACTTTGTGATGTACAAAAAGACAGTTAATTAATCAAAAACGGCAAGTCAGTGTTGCAGTTTACCAAACCCTGTAAACATCTAAAAACAAAAGCAGACATGGTAAATGCCAGAGACAAAAGAAAAATAGTCAGTACATTGAATAAGGTGCTCACTGCCACTCTGGCACCGCCATGTGGCCTTCTTGGTAACAAAGGCAAGGAAGAACCTGGCACCTGACACAGCTGGGCAGAACACTGGTTTTAAGTCAGGACTGTCCATGTGTAAAGCCAAGGTAGTGCTCTTTCTGAGACCCATGTTTGGGTCAGGGGCCTTTTAGGGCCCCAGCCATCTGTGTGGGCAGGCCTGCCTGTTCCCCCCATCATGAAACCTTATTTGGATTAGGAACTGATGTGAAAAATTTAAGGCAGCCTGTATTTCCGAGTTACAACAAGGTGCTAAAAAAACTAAAGTTATTAATAAAGACAGTAATAGTTTGATATTGACAAAATAGTTGCATTATATTTTCTTTTATTAAGAAAATTAATGACTACTTAAACATTAGAAAATCTTTGCTTACTCCTATTGGAAAAGGCATTAATATGTGAAATAGCATATCTTTGCATACACAGGTTGAAAATTAATTTCTGCCTATGCCTGCGAATTAGAATACATTGATCTTAGCTTTTTTCTTCTAAAACTTTACTGTAAACCTGTTTTTGAGCAGTTTTTAGATGAATCATCACTACACATACTCTGAAAGAAAGAACTAGATTTTGCTTTCCCATAAACTGTTTAAATGCAGACCAATAAGCAACTTATGAGTGAAAAGCTCAGCAATCTGTCATCTAAACATATTACCCTGTGGATGGAGATATTGCCATTAAACATGGAGACATGGAAATTTCTGCTGTGGCAAAATGGCCTTGAAGGGCGGCCTCACTCTCATTCCCATGGGTTGCTCCATCAGTGTCTTCCATCTGCAGTTAAATGGATGTGATGGGGAGCATCTCAATAGGTTTGATCCTTCTGGGCGGCACTGCCAATGATCAAGTGCTCATTTGTTTCTGACAAAAACAGGAAAACCATTATCGGCATCCCCTCTGATGCTTCTTCTGTTGAGTAGGGTCTTGAGTAATACCAGGCATTTTCTTTTGAGTTTGACCTTCTCTATTTCCAGCAAATATGACACCTACAGGAGCATCTACATTGCTAATATGGTCACACATACTTGATGCTGAGGCTCTCTGTGTTGAGTAATTCTCTTTGATAACTGACCTGATACAGTCTACTGTATGCATAATGATGGTACATGGAAACCGCTGTGGTGTGGTGGTGATCAATGTCAGACCCGGGCTAATATTGGCAGCTATGCTGGCTTTGGTCTTACTCTTGAGAAGATAATGCAGAATCAGTTTTAGCCGGCTTCTAATTACTTTTACCACCTATTTAGATTTATTCTAGTTTAAGTCTTAAAAATCTTAAATTATAGTCGTTTTAGACGTTACTAAAACACATTATTTTAATTTATCAGCTTTAATAGTGTTTTCAACACATTATTAAGTATGTATGCATGTTTCTGCTCTTGTGACTGTATCTGTTAGCAGTATATTCCACACAGATACTTAAATAACATTATTTACTCTTCTTTTTTATTATAAATGTATTTTGTTGATTTACTGTTTAAGTAGCCTAGATTTTATTTTGCAATTTTTTTATTATTTCTTTTTGTCACCATTGTCATAAATTTTTATATTTTATTCCATAACTTGCATTATTTTATCTACTCATATTTTATGTGCATTAGTTGCCAAGAATATTTTTTTACTTCATTTTCCTATGTTTGTGTGCGTGTTCATTAACAAGGTAGAAGGAAGATAAACAATTTTCCAGGACAATTCAAGCTTTTCCAGGACATTTTACTTTTTTCCTCATTTTCCATATGTTTTCCATGACTGGAAATTGGTCGATCATTTTCCAGGTTTTCCAGGTTTTCCAGGACGTGTGGGAACACTGTTAGTACTATGTAATCACAAGAGGAGGGTCGGGTGCAGTGTTAATTTTGTCAACTAATTACTTTCATCATAGTTTTTGTCAACAACCTTTTTTCCTCTGACGAAAACCAGACTTTAATTAAAAAAAAACAAGCATACATTGACAAAAACTAAAACTAAATTAACAGACATTTTCATCAACAAATAAAAACTAGACTAAAATATTTGACAGAGACTAAATCCAATCACGCCTAATTTCGTCACGTAGAAAGTAGAGACAAGTTAGGAATCACAGCTACTTTGGTTGTGTGCAAAGGCTGGATGAGTTAAGAGGGACATCCAATCACAGCTGCCGTAGCTTCATGGTGGCGGGAACCACAAACATAAAAAATGCCTTACACTTTACAATTCATATTTTAGTCAACTAAATTTACAGTAGATTTCGTCAACTAAAATGTTGTGAAATTTCATCAACGAAAACTATACTAAAATTAAAACAATTTACATCACTAAATTATGACGAAAACTAAAAGATATTGGAGGCAAAAGACTAAAACTAAATTAAAAAGTGCTCTCAAAATTAACACTGATTGGGTATGTGAAGGCTTCTTGTTGATTAGGTTAAAGACAAACAAGACAAAAAATATATATTTGTCTTCAAAGTAACTTTTATTTCATGGATTAGAATCTTCCACAGCTAACTCTTGACATTTAAATTTGGTCTTTTCTGGTTGAATAGAATTAACAAACACTTTGCCTGACTTTTTGTTATCAAAGTCTTATTTTAAACTAGATAGTGTCTCTTTTTAACTATGGAAACTAAGCTAGTAGACAAAACTTTTAGTGACATTTTTTGTTGATGACATTAACACTTGCCAGCCCTTACAGGACAGTAATTGAGAGGAGAATGAATGTCTGAGTCAATGTCAAGAATACTGCTCCAGGTTGGCCACAGGAGTGAGTGGTCACTTCTGTATGCCTTTTAAAGTTACACTTCCTCCATCCATCCAGCTACCCATCCATCCAGACTCAGGCTTGGAATTAGTTTTGTGGATGGAGGCAGCACTTCGACAAAAAACATATATATTGTAGATTGTGGTAGGTTTCGAAGAGGCTTCAACACCCCTCCTCTCTGGCTCCATCTCTCCCAGCTGACTGCATATGAATAATTGACCCCATAGTCTGGGCCCCTGCTCATTATTGTAGGAAGTGTCGGCCTGGTTTGTGATGCTATGAGGGAAGGGTTCGAGCGCCCACCATCCACATGCCTGGCTCGGTTTTTCCATTCTACCTCTGACCACACTCCAGTCCTTCATCTTTAATGGCCTGTGCCGTGATCGGACATCCAGCCTCTCCAACCTTCCAGCCTTGCCCACTTCGTCAAGAAGACGAACACATCTACTGCCAGAGAGAAGTAGTTTTTTCTTTTTTTTTTTTCAAGAATTTTTAAGAATTCTCTTGTGAATTTGAGGAGTTTTGGGCAGAATTATCAAAGGGTACAAGAGGTAGACAGGGGAGTGAGCACTGACATCCAGGAAAGTTCAGTGGGAAAGTTTTCAGGTACACACTTTGACTAGAAGAAACTATACATGGGCTTAAGGTGAGCACTCTACCTGCATGGAGTCATGACTATTTTGAAATGGAAGTTTATGGAAGAAAAGTGCAGAGGGGCAAAAAAGTACAATACAGCAAATTTTTACTTTACTTTTAAGAGACATGCTTGCCATACTTAAGTGTGGTAGTTCAAAGAGCAGCGACAGATCAACACTTTTTGATTGGGGAATCCAACTAGAACCCTGACTTATGCAGGGGTGGAACAGGTTGACTTTTTAAACATCACTTTAAATGTGGTGTTATCTAACACTGACTAAAGATAGCAAATTTGCAGCAATCTACTTTCTTTCCATCAGCAAATGAGCAGTTTAAAGAAACTACATTCAAAAGGATGCTTTTTTTCAAACAAACATGAAGTCCAGGAATCAGAATCAGCACTGGAAAGGACCACATGGATATTCAGATTTGTATGTTGCAGTACGATAGTGTCACTTGCCCACTGGATTTAACATATCTGTATCCCCTAAAGATGAGCAGCAAAAGCCTGCGAGAGGAGCCACTGAGTGCCAGAGAGGAAAACAATAGCTGACGAGATGCCCCCCAATACATCAATCGGACAAGTCTGTCAGTTCAGCTCCCTGCAGAGAGATCCATGGGAAGCAAAAGTGGGACCACACAAAACACAGCGCCTGCAAATGAGAAGCTGGAGTATGGATTGCTGCACAATGAGAGGCAACACTAAACATTGACAAGGGATGGATGAGGAACATGTGTGGGTCATTTCTACAAGGACACAAATAGTGTGTGGGCATGTACTTCCCTTGAGTTTCTGCAGTGCTGATGATAAAAAAGGGACACCAACAGCACCACTTTTTCTCACTTGGTGGTAATGATTCTTACAGGATTGATGAATGCTACTGCATTCTAGTGTCTAATTTTGTTTGTAACACTTGTGCTTTCTTTCTGTGAAGTTCAAAACAATTTTAAGACTGAATGTGCTCATCTTAAAAGTACCTGGTCATTTTATGTAAGATGTGTGCATTGTTTGGTAGTACAGACAAAAGTATAGCTTTTTCCCCACTTGGCCCAACTTGATCCAGTGGGTCCACCAGAATTCTTATACAAGCACTACACAAGACTAAAAATATTTCCCCTCATATTCTTGATTCATAAGCTTCTGGTAGTTACTTACATTAGCTTAATCGCAGTGAAAAGCCGATCAAATAGTGAATGACAACAATAAAAGCTAACAGATAATGTTAAATAAATTGATGACACAGGGTGCAGATTACATTTTAACTCATCCATTTAGCTGTCTGGGAGTTTTATTTATTTAAAAAGGAAGTAAACATGTTTTTACTTTAATCCAACAATTAATCCATCTTTATTAGTAAAGCACCAATTCATAAATGTTATCTCAAGGCACTTTACAACAGAGCACACTTTACATTCATGTAGGAGCAACAGGCAAAGTGCTTAGCTGCTGCATGCTGCAGTTGTAAACAATCTGGATGGGAGGGGTGTTCTCAAGCAGATATTTGAATGTTGAGTACAAGGGGACCGTCCTACTCTGTGGTCTTGTCTTCAAACAACTGTTCAGTTAAGGCTTATTTTGGCTCCTTAACCATGGTCTCTGGTGGTTTTCACTTGTCAAAAACAAGATCCAACTGTGAACAATTCATACAATCTTAACACCCAGAATTAACTAAATTAAATGTAGCTATTTGCCCCTTTCTGCAGAAGTGTATGGCCTAGCTTCTTAGATGGTTCTCTCGGTACAGGAGCAGAGCTGATTGCTGTCACTTTGCCTCCTGCATTTACAAATGGCAGGTGCGTCATGCATCACTTAAAAACAATGGGCTATTTCATGAAGAACATTTAGGTTTTTATTCCCTTTTTTGTGTGAAATAAGATAACTTCAGGTGAACAACCATAAAACAGTTAACTAATGAATAAATGAATGCAAACAAAAATAAATTGTTAACCCCTCCACCTCACTGCTCAAAAGTCACTGACTTCATTTCCAGGCATCACACCCAAAGGTTCTGAGAAGGCGTAGTGTAAAATGCCTGAGTGGCACAAGTTTGAGTCCACAGAAACAAAGAAGAAGAGAGAGGTGTCTCCCACACAATGTGGATGAAGGAGATTATCAGAGCTGTTCCTGGTTGTAGGATTCTGCGGGAGAATATCGCAGAGCTGTCATTGTGTTTTTTCTGAGAGGAGGGAGAGAGACTGTTTGAACTGGGAGTAAACGCTGTAAAAATGGTGGAGCTGGCATATTTACACCCAGGGTCTGCACAAGGGGATTACAGGCAACGTTTTTTTTTCATGTCACCCATTTGACAGCATCATCTCGTGGCAGTTTTGAAGGCTCCCCCTCATTAGCCAAGCCGGGGCTACATTTAACACAGCTTTGAGTTCATAAAGACAATGGCTGCCAAACCTCAGGGCCTTTAACAAACAACAAAGCAGAGGGTAACAATCAAAGTGGCCTCCTCTATCTTGCCAAACTTGAGTGAATAGTCACCAGCTAGTTAAAAAATGACATCTACATGAAAACTGGAGAGCCCCAAGCAGATCCAAATGGATTGAAGTAAAAAGTGCATCCAGTCTAATTGTGCCTCAGAGAGTTTTCTATGTGGAGTGAAGGCAGGCCACTGAGTTAATGTTATAACTGAACTCTCTATTATCCCTCAGACGGTTTTGATGCATTTTTACCCTCTGGTTGAGAAATCCTATCACACTCAGACCATGGTGAAGCACATAAATGTAGGAAAGTAACAGCTGCAAACTCTTTAAGACTGAAAATAAATAAGAGATATGTGTACCCAGAACAAATTGCCTTCACAATTGAAGCAAAGATATGCTGTGTGCTGAAACAATTCAAAGCAATTGGTATGATCCAGCACTAGCAATTTACATTTCCATGGAGTGGTGCAGGAATAAGTCTAAAACACAGGAGTGAGTTAGCATTTAGCACTCAGTAGTTCCCAAGGCAAAAAGTTTAAGGGATTTTGGAATAACATAAGGTTACAAATAAGGTTTGTAATGAATGCATGAATGTTATTTTAGTATTTAATCCTAAATAATAAAATGAATCTGATATTTCCTACTTTTGAATTTTAAAGTATTGTTGTGTGTCTAAAAAAAAAATGATTGCTAACAAACTGCTAACAAGGACAACAAAAATGGACCAGGACTCTAATGAAAGCTTTTCAGCTCCATTTAGATTAATCAATAATTCATACATCATCACCACAACCATGAGGATGTCTGTCAAGATTACTACATTGACAAAATCTGTACATTTCATATTTGTTTGTTCAGATCTTACTATCAGCAGTGATCCAAGTACACAGTGAAAAATCCCATAGGCTCTTAGTCATGAGGCCTTAAAAAAGCCTCATCCCTGCATCACTCTACAAGGCAGCTTCAACAACTGCTTAAAAGTGTTTTTAAAACAGTAAGACATTTGTTTTATGTCTGAAATGGTTGAAAGAAGTGGGCTGGGGCTCTGATCATGGTCAAGGAAGCTGTTGAAATCCTAGCAGCTAATTTCTGCTGTTTTTCAGGTTCACATATTTTACTCTTTTTCAACAAGTCTACACTAGATACTAGACTACACTAGTCTACAAATGATATTCTTAATGCTGCTTGCTCAAAAGAACCCTTATATATTGCATTTACAATGCCTGTACCTGCTCACTAGCTGTGTCTGGCCATGCCTTTCTCAAGATTTAGATGTGGCTTTGGCTTTTTAATCTGTGCCCTAATGTTTACTGTGACCACACAGAAATGCCTTCAACTGAAGCCAACTAAGCAAACATCTGGCTCAGGAAGCCAAATCCCCTATTGACATCAAGGGATTATTTTTAAACACCCTGTTTGAGTCTGAAATATGGATCAATCAACAGAGGGAGAAGATTTTTGTCTTCTTTGGGGTTGCAATCAGGCCATGGTCACAAACTGTATTTTTGTTCAAACAAAAACAACAAAATGTGTAATAACCCTAATAGTCCTTACATTTGATATTTGATAAATCTTTAAGTTGTAAGATCAAGTGAAAGCAGACTGAATCAGTTTTCTTCCAGATAACAAGCATGTTTGTTCACTCAATAACTGCAAAATGTTTCATGTAAGCTCACTCAGTTGGATCTTCATTTCAATGAAGTCAGAAAACAATGATCACAGATACTTTGTGTGATGATCAGGTGGAAAATAAGGTACAAATACAGCTTTAAAAAAATCTTCTCTTATTCTTTGTCTTTCTGTGCCTTCTCCTCAAAAAAACTGCTTGTGTTACAGCCTCCTTTGCTCTGACGTTTAGACACACAGCAAAGTATTTACCCACCAATTACCCACAGATACCCTTCCCCTCGTTACAGCAAGGCCCCATAAAAGGGAACAAACAATAACAACAGTGAAGGCGCCTCGGCTGAGAGGAGACACATTATAACCCAGGCAGACATGAGAAACAGGAGTGTGAAGAAAAAAAAGCTTGCATTGATGGAGACGAAATTGAAGTTGATTAAAAAGCAAACAAAACAAACACAAACACTCGGCACACTTTGTGAATGGGCCTGACGCACAAAGCTAATATGGAGCTCCATACCCGAGCGCTCCTGAGGAGGCGGGATGAAAAAGACAAGTGTTTAAAAGGAGAGATCTTCCTCTGCTTGGGCTGACATATTTACACAATTATGTGCAGGATCCAAAGCAGCACAAGCAGCGTTTCTGCTTCCAGACAAGTCATAAGAAGTTTAGTTTCCTTTTTTTTCCTTTTTTCTCTGCTCTCTTTTTACTTTCGTGTCAACTTGATTAAATGAGAGTGTGTGACACAGATCTGCAGGGTAATCCCAACTGGCAGAACAGAGTCATCATTTTTCCTGGCTTAACAGACTCTCCATCAATTAATATTAAGGCTGTAACACTTTGCTTTGATTAAATGACACCCTTACTAATGCAGCTCCTCAGTAATGATATCTTTAGATATGGTTGATGGAAAAATTGCACTCAAATTACAGCTCAACTAATTGTTTTATTTGCATTATGAGCCACTTAAAACAACAAATCCCCCTTTACAGTCTCAAATTGGTCCCTACAGAATGATTAAAAGCCTGACACTTTGCTAGGCTTGCATTTAAAGGTGAATGTGACACCAACTCAAAATTAAAGAGTCAATGCAATAAACTGACTTCCCTCCAGATGCACCCTAAAATGAGGGATTGGGCATCATTAAACACACCAGACATTGCAACAATCTAAGACTAAAGCCCATGTGTGCACAATTTAACTGGTTTCAAGCATTTCCCAAGTTTACTGGTATACTGAGCAGTTAAATAGAAATTTTAATCCAGCTGCACAAATATAAATGTTTAAAAAACATGAACTCTCTCTGATTGGTTCTCTGGCCCACCAATCAAAGAGGACGTTTTCATAGTAGCCAATACTAAGCTGCTTCAGTTAGACAAAATAATGCCTGAGCCATGTCTTTTCAATGATATTTAGGTAATTACTTTGCTGTTTACAGTGATTTAATTTGTCCCTACAGCTCACAGTTAAAAGAAACCACAGATTGTTCTGGGGTAATCAGATGATGTAAACATTAATCACTTTGAGGAGATGGAAAATCAAAGCCAGTGCTACAGCTCCACATAGTGACAGTTTTCTTCCTGAGTTCTTTTGGACCTTCAGGCCTCAGTGCTAGTAACATGACTCAGAGTCAGAATCAGGATTGATATTGTTGAAGTCAGATCATGGTCAAAAACAAGATGAAAGATGCAGGACAAACTCTTTCTTGCCAGTTCCAAATTGTAGTCATCAGGCATCCAGGAACTGTGATGTCAGTCTTCCCCCGTCTGGCCCAGCGATGGATAATGGGTGGCAACAATGTGAAATAGTCAAAGTTTAGCTAAATTTGTAAAGCTAATCAAGCCTTACAACAATGTTATGTGTGCATTGGGAAAGAGTGTTAGGTTATAAAGCTGGTAAAATATCACTAATATAAACTTGGCCACAGGTATCAAATGCATACTAAGCATCAGCCTGAGTCAAACCTGGAGTGTTGGTAAGGAAAATATGGTATCTGAACATTTTCAAATAAAAAGAGCCATAAGATGTCTGAGATATAATGGTATGGGCAATTAAATCCAAGGACCACACGGCCCTTATACATATTCACTCTACCCCTCAAATCCATAGGAATTGCGAAGTCATCTCCCATGTCTCCGAGGCATTGGCGTACAATGGCACTTTTATCATATGCTTATCAGTGGCGGCCCCTGCTCTCTTATAGAGCTCGATCTTTTGGCCCCTCAATCAGGGAGCATATTACTCCTCTGTCAGAGCAAAGCACTTCCTAACGACAGGGAAGGCCAGCTGGGACTGAGGAGAGGGCAGGAGGCACATGCATTAACATAATAATCCAACCACGCTCCCATAGGCCCCGGGGCCAGACAGCATATTAGGTGGGCCCCCCCTTTTCTTTGTGAAGGTCCTCACAGAGAAATAAAGCTGCTTTATGGTAAGCCTGTCAACCTGTGGGGAAAGGGAGGCTTTACCTGCACTAATTGTTGATGGAGAGAAAAGAATCATGTTATTATCATGGCCTCTAGTGGGTAAACGCAGATCTTGCTACAAGCTCGACATGTTGGATAATGTGAGGTAGAACTTAACCTACTTCTGAATATCTCACGTTGGATTAAAGAGAATTAGTAACACTGTTTCTCTCTTCGCTGTCTTTGTTGCCCTCTGCATCACATTGCAACACAACATAACATAACCCAGTAGCCTGACACATATTTCTGAGTATAGGAAGCATCTCCTCGCCTTCTTGTACGTACTGAAGTGAAATGCAGGGAGACACAAGCTTTGAGGACAAGAGAGACCCAGAGAGAGGAGAGAGAGGGAGAATAAGGGGGTTGGGTTCCCCAGCCTTTCCCTGTGGCATTAGCTAGTGAGCGTTAGCAGCATGCACTGAGGCCTGTGATCCTTTGGACTCAGGGTCCCATGGCACCTTGTGTGGCCTGCACAGTTTCTAACCACAGGAGACACTTGCTATCATTGTGTCAAAGCTATTGTAATAAAGCAGAGCAGCTATACACGGTGCTTATGCCTGGAGACACACTAAAGAAGGACAATACCAAAGCAACAAGAGGGAGTGTATAATAAAAAGATTCAAGTCCAGTTATTTAGAGAAACTTCAGCTTCTGCCAACACAAAAACAGCACCACAGTATAGGTTTGCACTGTATGAGGAAAATCTACAAAATTAAAACATTTTTTAAAATATGGCCATGAAGATGTGGTATGTAATCAATCCTCTAAAGACTTAGCTGGAAAACAGCCTTGGGGTATAATGTGATGAACAGAGGTGGGACAAAATTGTGAGCAACTTTTGTACAATGTCAAAGGGTCTGGGGGTGAGGCTTACACAAAGTCCACAAGTAGAGTTGTTTTAAAAAAACATTTTTTTCTGGTCTTTTGTACACACTCAAATGTTATTTTATGCGCCTGAAAATGTATATTTTGGAACATGACAGCAACAGTCAGGATTTTCAGAAGCTTAAGTTCCAGTGTTCCAGTGTAGATAGAATAAAAGTCATTTGGGTTTTGAAATATCACATCAGTTTTGCCGCGATTTCACCTCTATGTGACATTAATGTCCAGTATAATTGTTTGAGTGTACAAAAGCATTAAGTGGACATTACCAGACCTTCTCTGGTTTCAACATTACTAACTGTAAAAATGGAACGCTTACACTCACAGCTGCTTTCCCACTATGGTGTTGCTTCAAACATGCAAACATGATTAATACCCTGGCGACTTTGTTGACAAAACCTGTTGTTACTGTTTTAGGATTGGCAACTCATGACTGCCTGCCTGCAGTTGCTGTGGCTACAACAGCTGAAACCAGCAATATTATACACAAATACCTTTTCTTTTGCTTCATTGTAGTGTCTAAATAAAATCTAATCAAGAAACATTTACAAAGACAGCCTTCTCATTGACATGGGCTCGAGTAAAACACGAGTGTACTGGTCAATCGAATTTCACTGAACAGAGTATTTATGCAAAAACTTTTCATGGGAGTTGAGTTGTTTAGAAAACGTCACCTGTTGACTGGCTTATTTTTTGAAAACAGAGGAAGAAAACAAGTGCTTACATGTGCATAAAGCCCTATTTAGTTTAAAATTCTGTAACAATCATCTTTTACCCCAGGCAGGGGTCCCTCGTGTTGCTGGAAGTGCAATGACACATGTGCTACAGTTTTGCAAAGGGATGCTCCTAGGTGTTTGTTGAAAATCTGGTATGACACTAACTAAACTCACATTGTTACCCACAGGTCTAAAGACAATAAAACACTGAAAAGGACAAAACTCAGCCCTATTTATTCAAGCAGCAACCTCTGGTGTTAAAAATAAAGCCAATAGGACAGTAACAAAAACTTCAGTGTCTCTTGTGCCCACTTGAGGTTGGATGTGAAAAACACAACAGCTGTGTTTCCACAGAGTGGCCTGGTTTGGTTAATCACAGTCTGGTACGGCAAAGAGCTGTGAGCCTGGATTTCACGTGTGTTTCCACTTCCAGCTGTACCCTCACCTGGGGAGGGGGTGTACACTGGCAGATGAGGGTCACGTGAACTACATCCAACTCCTCCTGCATTCCTCCTTTCCAACAATGGCAAGAAAGGTGTGCACCTCTGAAGTACACCAATAGTGCATTGTCCCATGCAGACATTATTTATTACTAAGGAAGAGTAGTTACCTTGAATCCATGGGTGATTTAAGCATGACGTGATATGTTTTAATTTTTAGCTGCTATCGCATGGTTCAGAAAACAGCTTTGGTCAGCCTAGGTTATGTACTTTAGTCCTCTTATTAGACAAAGGGTGAGCTTTTTATATTTAACCGAGTTTGATTTTAATAATGATTAGTTATTAATGCACAGTTAGGGGCATGACTGACATGGCCACAAGGTCACTACTGGTCAGACAGCGCTACCCAAATTTGGTCTCTTTTTCATTGGTTGATCCAAAGTTTGTTGCCATTCAAAGTATGGTGACATAGACTGGCTTCCGAGACACTCCAAAGACCCCATTAAAAACAAAATGGCTGTTGTTTACCTAGATTTATTTAATTTTCTCTTCTGTCAATACATTCATTCAACAAAGGATCCCAGCATCAGTCCATAAACAATATGAAGTTGGTTTGCAGAGCAGAATGTGGCTAATGTCCCTATTTGCAGTTTAATGTGCATATTCCTAAGCTGAATATTCTTTCACACTAGTCCAGTAAATTCTAGCCTATGCACATTTTTTTTCTGATTTTTTAAAATCAAATACTGCCACCTGCACTGTTCCCGCAAAATGCCATGAATTATATCTGTCCCTCTCAAAGCATTCAGTCCTTACATGCATGATGGAGGGTCTTATGGCTATAGAGCAGTAGCCATTGAGCAGAGCTAACACGTTTACTAGTACTGGTTAGCTGTGTTAAAGCAGCACTGCAGATCTTTTGAGCCTTCAAATATTCTCTCCAAAGTCTGTTCAGTGGAGCTTGGCGCTGTAACAGAGAGAATGCCCCCCCCCCACAGCGCTTCCCTGCTCTGACAGGGACACATGTCGTGAGCGGCTGCGAGAAGTGCAAACTGCTTTACGGCACTACGCGAGACTTAGCTTCCAGCTAAAGAAGCCGGTGTTTTGCATGTAGAAGTAGCAGCCATGGCATCAGCAAAGCATGTGAGGAGGACTCTTTCTCCAGATTCAAGGGCCAAAAAGAGACTATCGGACAACGCAAGGAACAAAACTAGAATTAACATTGGAGCCCACTTTGCTCGGTGGCGAGAGTGTCGGGAGATGGAAAATTACAAGACGGACGCCGAGCTTGCAAAGTTACTGCTGGAGAGGTAAGTTATGTTTTCGTCGGGTTTTCCCCCGTTTAACACTTGGTTTCAGTCTGTGGTTGCTCCGTAGCATTGCATGCTTTGTGTAACTTGGCGGACGTTGTTTTGTCACTAAATGCTACCAGCGGTTATTTGCCGGCGAGTTTCTCAGATTGCCGGAGATATTCATGGCGCCGTGACGCTCAGTCATTCACTATTTCTAAGTCCTACAGTCTGCAAACATGGTGGACGCAACATAACCACATCCAGCTCCGGTTACTTCAGCAGGAGAGATGCTCCCAGGATGCTCACGCGCAAACGCTGAGCTAACAACCGACTGCAGACGCTTGAAAACCGACATATTTGGAAAGAAACATCATAATACTGTACCATATCAGTCCACGGGGTTTATTTGTGTCTTCGGACGTCCTGTTGACTCGCTTCTCCCAGCTCTGTATGTCAACCAATGCACGTTGCTGTGAGGCACTGTGTTACGACAGTGCAATTACACCCAACGACCAGAGCGGCCCCTCGAGAGCAGACAAACCTGAATCTTACATAGTGGGGCTTTAAAGTTTAGGCGGAATAATTGATCATGTCTGTGGGCCTGTATTGTTAAAATGATAAAGAATTTCTTTAACCAATTTGTAAATCTCTTGCTCACTATCTAGTTACCTAACTTCAGAAAGTAAAAAAGAAAAGACTTTTTGAGACTTTAAAAGGTGTTGACTTTCAAATATCAAATTTAAGACTTGTTATTTTCTGCAGTAACCCTAAATAGACCAAATGTCTGATGGAGATGTGGAGGCACAAAGCATGTAAAACATAGAAAAAACTTTTTTTTCTTGTTCGTTGCAATAAAGGCAGTTCTATTGTGATGTGCTGATAGCCTTTGCTACCACAATCTCAATGATGTTTGATGTTGCGATTTATTGCACAGCACTTCATCACATCCACTGTTAGAAAAAAATAAGTCCACATAGATAAGAGAGCCAGCAAGTTAAAGACAGCAGCAGCACAGAGCAGTGTGGAGCCTTTCCATTGACAGGCCTGTCTGTCAGAGCATCTCTTATGTGAATGTCCCTCTGCCTGCTGCTGTAGGCCTGTCACTCGCTGGCTGGGGTCCTCAACTGAAGGCTCTCACTCTGCAGCTCGCAACAGCAATACTTCAGTGAAGAGACACAGGAGTGAAGAGGAAAGGGATCTCCTCAAATCGTTTTGATCAAGGTAGCAGTGAGGTAGACCTCTATGCTGCCCCTACCCCCACCCCCGCGAAGAGACAACTCTCTAATTGGTGGAAAGGGCAGCCTGTCCGTGGCCGTATGCACTCTCAGATCTCTCCCAGGACAGCCCAGGCAATGTGCCAATTACTGCCAATTGTTGGGCTGTGGTTGAGATGTGGACAGTTGTCCACATGGAATAAGAGTGAAGGCCTAAAAATGCTCCTGATCCTAATATCATAAAAGAATAGAATAATATTTTACTTTTCGTCTACAAGCAGAAATTGAAATTAATAAAATAAACCTGAACCATAAATGTATCTATTAAGTTGGCAATTTTAACCAGGTGTAATGACTTTTTCTATGCTTATAAATGGACTAGAATAAGTACTTGTGGTCTCATATGCCCTGCAAAGAAACTCAGACCACCAGAATTTCATTTAATAATTTTACATAGTTTTTATTGTCTGACAGAGTTGATACCGGGCTGGTGCCTACTGATGAAGTTAAGACCAGAGGTTCTTTGTCTACAATTAGAAATGGGCAATCTAAAGCAGTATGAGTTTTTTTCCAAAAAAAAAAAAAATAATAATAATAATATCAAAGACAGGACTGACAAAGACACAGGACTCAAGCCTGGCTCACATTTAAAGATTTAAATGTTGGCTGTGGGAAGATGTCACCTTGTTAAGAAACTAGATTTTGTAGATTCCATGTCTTGTTGCATTAGATTAATCTATCTTCCATATTCTCATTCCCAATAAGAGGATGGGAACCAATCAGCATCCTTTGAGAAGAAAGGTGTGGTAGCTAAGGGTGTGACTTAGTGTTGCCAAAAGTGAGAAGTGACTACAAACCTGTAAATAATGACCACCTGTGAAGAGATCTGCAATGATGCTGCTGTAGCAGCAGTTTAAGTCAGAACTGGCAACATTTCTTCAATACATAAGGAGCTAGAACATGCACTAAAAGTGTTTCCTGCTGGAAAAAATAGTTTTGCCAGTCTTGCTGGAGCTGATATTGTAGTTGATTCCTCTACTGGAGCACACAGCAACTACACTCCCCTTTTTTTCATAATTCATTAAACCCTCGTGTCCCACAAGGTGCAATTCAAAAGTTTGCAGTAGAAGCCAAACTACATACATGATGCAGTGCATGTTCTAAATATTAAACTTATTCTAAGACCCGAAATGTAATGTTTATAAAGTTCTAGGATCCATTAAACTTGCTGTTTCTGTTTTTACAAAAAAGAGGAAAATTTGTCAGGAATTCTGTTAAAGGCATTGTCAGTTTCCACAATTTAATTGTACTGCAATATGTACTGAATCTTGGTCTCTGTATCAGGACGGGTATTGCATCATGAGCTAGCTGGAAGAATCAAGCGCAACCATCTAGCAAGTCAGGTTTGAAACTGTGAGGGATCCAATACCTCCTTACAAATAAGATAATTTCAAAAGGTTTGCTCCCTTGGTGGTTACTCCTCAAACTGGCGTATCTTCATTAATATCCAAAGTTTATTTTCAGATAAATGGAAATTTTGAAAAATCTTTCCCTGACAAGTTTGGCTATATGAATCATACATAGCCAACGAAGTGCTGAAAGAATCAGCAAATATGATTTTGAACAACTTATATTGATAATTCACAATGAAAAACTATTTATGAAGCTGTGAAGTCAGACTGACAGCCTTTCCATGTCGCAGCTCAGGCTGGAGATAAAAAAAACTAGCAAAATCTGGCAAAATTTGCTTCAAACCAATAAAAAGCCATGACTATATATAGGTATTAAAGAGAGCATATAATGAAATAAACATGTTAGCATGTTTGCAAAGGGCTATTTGAGTATCTATAACATAGAGAACATGGCATAAGCCAGCCCAGTCCTGTGGTTAATGTTGTCTTAAAACGTGAAATCTGATGGTCTGTTCAGGATCAGGGAACAACGTGAGGTTGCAGTGAGTCATCATAATAAAACCTGTTCCTCAACGGGTACTTCTACTCATCGATATCCATCCACAGCCATAGAGGCACACAGCTATAAATGTGTCGACACACCCCTAGGAAGAAAGAGGTGGGGTCAGAGATGGCTGCCAGAGTATGTTCACAATCACCAATGCTCAAAACACCATTCAGTTCTCATATACAGAAGACCCCTGATGGTCCTGTACTCTCTGTGTGTCTGAGAAACTCTGTTAGAGCTCTGGCCTCTTTAAGGCTTCCATCCCCACGTGGCCCCAGTCTCTGTGATTGGTTTACTGGTGAACTCTGTGGTAAATGATCAGTTCAGCATTGCTCTGTGCCATGTTGTCAGTAACTCTACATTCATTCATTTCTAACATAAATGCTCTGTAATGGGCTTGCTAACACAACCCAATTAGTTTAAACTGATGACAAACAATGGTAGGACGTCACTATGATTTGTCTGGAGGTCTGGGGGAACAAGACGTTTTTAGGCAGCTGCTGGCACTGCATAAATGGGGAAGAGGGGAGGGTTTTAAGGCTGCAGACTTTTTGTCTTGTTCATAGAGATGCTCCAACATGAAAAGGAGACATGTTAAACACATTAAAGGGCATATGAAACTCAAAAAGCATAGCACAGGCTCTTTAGTACCTGCAGCCATGTGCAATGGCCTAAACTCTCCTTCAAAACACCACCTGAAATGGCCAGCACATTTGAACAAAGAACACCTATGTTTGAAATGACCAGTGGGCTATTACGGGGGTCCTTTCTGAGGAAGCTGGACACATATTTCTTCATCCATAATCCAGTAGCCACTCATCATGGCACAGGTCAGACCTCGAGCATAACCTCCCCTTGCATTCACATCGAGGCAGAGAATAAAAAGGCCTTTTAAAGTGCGCTCACCACAGCTCATAACAAGGGAGAGCCGGAGAGCGCAGCGGAGAGGAGGGAAAACAGTCATAATTCTTGTTCAACTAAAAATCACTATAATGCTCTTTAATTGTGTAGGCAAAAATCTTTTCAAAAGAGCATGGTAATTTTACCCCGTTAAATAATTCAGCGCACATTAATAACAGTCGGGGCAGAGCTGGATGAGAGTAGCTGTTTTAGGAGTGATGAGCTGCTGGAGCTGGGAGACAGGAGTCTTAGAGAGACGATTTTTAGGCTTGATTTAAAGTTATTTTTTCAAGAAAACAATGCTGAAACATGAGGTAACTGAAAAGAGATGGGATTGGATGTTAGTGCTTAGATCAGTGAAAGTGACTTTGTTTAACAACCTACAGACTTGGACAAAAATGTTGGTACCCTTCCGTTAAAGAAAGAAAAACCCACAATGGTCACTGAAATAACTTGAAAGTGACAAAAGTAGTAATACATAAAAAATTACTGAAAATTAACTAATGAAAATCAGACATTGCTTTTGAATTGTGGTCCTTGTGAGCAAACTGCTCCAGCTGTCTCAGGTTTGACGGGTGTCTTCTCCAGACGCATGTTTCAGCTCCTTCCACAAATGTTCAATAGGATTTAGATCAGGGCTCACAGAAGGCCACTTCTGAATAGTCCAACGTTTTGTTCTTAGCCATTCTTGGGTGTTTTTAATTGTGTGTTTTGGGTCATTATCCTGTTGGAGGACCCATGATCTGCGGCTGAGACCAAGCTTTCTGACACTGGGCAGTAAATTTAGCTCCAGAATGCCTTGATAGTCTTGACATTTCATTGTACCCTGCACAGATTCAAGACCCCCTGTGCCAGATGCAGCAAAGCAGCCCCAGAACAGAACTGAGCCTCCTCCATGTTTCATAGTAGGTACAGTGTTTTTGCATCTGTAAACATAGAGCTGATGTGACTTGCTGAAAAGCTCAAGTTTTGTCTCATCTGTCCAAAGGACATTCTCCCAGAAGCTTTGTGGCTTGTCAATATGCATTTTGGTAAATTCCAGTCTCACTTTTTTATGATTTGCTTTCAACAGTAATGTCCTCCATTAAGTCCACTTTGGCTCAAACAGTGATGGATGGTGCAATCTGATACTTATGTACCTTGACCTTGGAGTTCACCTCTAATCTCTTTGGAAGTTTTTCTGGACTCTTTGGTTGCCAATCGTATTGTCCGTCTCTTCAATTTGTCATCAATTTTCCTCTTGCAGCCACGTCCAGGGAGGTTGGCTACAGTCCTTGGGACCTTAAACTTCTGAATAATATGTGCAACTGTAGTCACAGGAACATCAAGCTGCTTGGAGATGGTCTTATAGCCTTTACCTTTAACATGCTTGTCTATAATTTTCTTTCTAATCTCCTGAGACGACTCTCTCCTTAGTTTTCTGTGGTCCATGTTCAGTGTGATACACACCACGATACCAAACAGCACAGTGACTACTTTTCACCCTTTAAATAGGCAGACTGACTGATTACAAGTTTAAAGACACCTGTGATGCTAATTACAGGACACACCTTAGTTTAACATGTCCCATGGGCAAATCATTTTCAATCTTTTCTAGGGCTACCATCATTTTTGTCCAGGCGAGTTTCCTTATTTTGGTTTTTTTTTTTATGATTCTGTTGAACCACAATTCAAAAGCAATGTCTGAAGTTCATTCACTAATTTTCAGTAAATTTTTATTTATTACTATTTTTGTCATTTTTGTTGGTAATTTCACCGACCAATTTGGGATTTTTCTTTCTTTAATGGAAGGGTACCAACATTTTTGTCCACGTCTGTATGTATGGCTTTAAATGACCATACATTGATATATATGAAGTGATTTAATGACAGATGCTCATGTTATGTGCCCTCTTCTTAGTTGTAGGCATAATCTAGCCAAAGCATTGAGTTTCAGCTTTAATAATTCAACACAGGAAAAATGTGTAGAGGGTTGTTTGTCAAAATTTGGGTACCTATTTTGCAAAAAAATAGAATACTAGAAACCAAGAGAGTCAAGAATCACATAACTGCATTAAAGACCAGATAATAAAGCCTCAGTATGACTCTATAGATAGTATCTGTGATGGTTGTGCACTCCAATCAGAGGAAGTCGTAGCAGAATAACAGATAGAAGGAGAAAAGGTCACAGTCTAGATTTTATGAAGGGCAGTGTTCTCTGTAGGCTTTAAGGGTTTCCAGCCAGGAGATAGCACATTCAAGAAAGCCATGCAAATAAGAATTTGCATGAGCAGTGCACTAGGAAAGGTAATATACATAATTGGGGGAAGTGGCGGTGGTGTATGAGGGGGGGATTTTCCATCAAATACGGACATGAAGCAACACTTTCTGTACTTAATAATTAATACAACACCATGCACACAGACATTGCATGGGATGCATAACATCCATCCACTGAACAATGACTTTTAAGTGCACTGGAACACAGTGAGCCTGAAAAAATATGCACAAATGTGTGCGAGATGAAATATGCTTCTTACCCCCGTAAAGATGAAAAAAAAGGGCAACAAACTCCTTCCCTAGGCAGAGAGAGCTTAACTATTCTTCTCAGTTCAAAGTCAGGGGTCTACTCTAAATATTTGTGTATTAAACATAACACACCAGATGGAATAAATGGAGGACTCGAAAAGAAAAGTTCAGGGCCTGCAGGAGAAAACAACTTGGAACTGCAATGCTTCTTAATGTCAGTCTGACTAACACAAACAACCATGGTGAAAAACAAGCCGAGGCTTCAAATCTTGTAAAAAGTATAAATCAGGGCCGGTTAGACGCTTGCTGGCTGCAGTTTTAAAAAGGGCTTAGAATAAAACTGACCTAAACTTGACAACATAAGTCTTACTTTCTGAGTCCTAGGAGAAAATTTTAGGGACAATTGGTAAAAAACTTAAAAGATGAATGACATTTTCATCGAAGTTAGAGTGTTCTAATTACAGCTTTCAAGGAATGCATCAAGGTCCCGTCTTCGGTCCCATGCAGCATGATTAAAGCTAAATCCGCTGACTCTCACACTGTTTGTTTGTTTATTGAGGCAAGTCAGGGGGTGTTCTGAGCCTCAGAACTGCACTAAAAGCTGATCTGGCTCCTTCAGACAGCGCTGCATCCGACTTCCTGTTGTCGACTCGCAGTTGCCGCAGAAAAATTGCTGCTGCAGCCTTAGACAACCTACAGCACTTTGTATGCCGAAAGAAAAGAGTTAATTAGAAATACAAATTCTCCCAGATTGTTATTAATGGGAACTGTAGAGTAAGCAACACATATTTTGTGCCCATAAGTAATTCTCAGGTATCTTTGATCTGTGGCCCACAGCGGATGCTGCTGCGTGCCGCTGTCTGGCTTCTGGGACTCTGCCAGCGCCAGACATCTGGCTACTTTGTTATCATTGGCTGATCTGCTCCCGGGAGGCCACTCTTGTGACACCAGGCTGAGAGTGTCCTGGCAAGGAAAATTATCAGCACATTTTGAGTGGATTAGAGTTCCAAAGTGGTCTTCAAATCTCTACAGGGGTCTGGTGAGCCGCGCTCTTCTGGGGGTTCCTCAGGGCCCTGTTTTGACAACACTGTTGATTTGAAAGGCAGCGAGGGTACGGCTCCCACTGTTGCATCACAGGTTTCAAGCAGCATCTTAGGAAGTGAAAAAAAGGCCCCCAATTATGAGCTGTCAGATGTAGACAGGAGGAAAATGCTCCAAAGACTTCCCTTGATTAGTGTAGAGAATCTGGAGTAGCAGCAAATGTGTGTACTAGAGCGCTGTGTGTCGTTTGTACTCCAGTGTCATATCTGGCAAAAATGCATTAAGTCTGCATTTGTGTTTTCACTGACTAATGCACTTTTGTTGCTCTCTAAATTCTGCAGCTATGAAATTTTCAGTCATGTTTATATTACTTTTGCCTTGAGCTCTTTCTCTTTTTTTTAAACTCAAATAAGGCTCCATCTCAAAGGTTGTGCCTGACAATCCGTAGCACAAAACACTTGTTTAGAGGTCAAAGAAAAGAATGCTGCATAAGCACTGACTTAGTGGAGCAAAAAAGCCATGATGTGACAATCTGAACCTTATTCACTGGATTGATTGAGGTATCGTGTCTTCTCCCTTTTTTCTCTTGGCGTTTCCATTTGTGAATACAAAGCTGCGGTGACCCATAAATATTACATGGTGTGGAGATGCAAAGCAGGAATTAATGACTGGGGTGTGTGAGTGTGTGTGAGTGTGTGTGTGAGAAAGAGAGTGAGCGTGTGTATGGCAGGTCCCTATGGGATTCTGCTTAGACAGGCGGGCATGGTGAGGGTGTGGTCTCTTTCTCTCTCTTACCCTGTGTGTGTCCCCCCCCGCCCACCACCACCACCACCACCACCACTACAACCACCCATACACACAATACATGCCCCACATCTCTACTGGGCAGGAGGGTTTGTGCCCAGTGTACTAACCTGCCTGTCAGTAGCTATGTGTTTAACTGTTTAGTATTATCTTAAGTGAACGTCATTACACTCTTACCAGCTATACTGATAAGACAGACACCTCTAGAGGTCACTGGTCACGACAACATAAATCTGATTTTTATTTTCAAATCATAGAAATTTGGTCACTTACTACAAGAAGTTGAAAACATTTTTTTTCTCTACGGGAAAAAGCTTCACTATCAAAGGACATACAGATCATGTAAGTGTTAGCGAAACTTAATTATAAGACATTACAAGCTGCCTAGCATCTGGAAACTTGTCAGGGACATTAACTCAAATCTTAAGGCAATACTTAAGAAAGACAACAAATATACACACATAGTATCATTAATGGGTAAAAATCATTAGATTAAACTTGTGTATCAATAACCAGGGCTTTCCACAGGCATTAAGAGTGATCAGCCTGCAAGAGAAAAAGTAGCCAGTCAGGGGGTTCAGCAGTCTCTCCCATCTAAATAAAAAGGCCAAGTTTATTACTTCACTGTAGTATGTTTTAGAAGCAGCTTTATCATTTGTCAGACGTACAGATGTGGCTTTGCATTGTCGCTGGTTAGAATGTTAGCAACATCCCAGCATAGGGTCACCACAGGGATAAAAGAATAGCATATTCTTGTTTTTAACTGAAAAAAGGCTATTTTTTGTATTCAAATTATGATTTTTGTTCTTGCATTTAAAGCTGATCCAAATACCGACTATTTGGTTATTTTTTTTAAACATTTATGTAAAACACAAATGAAAGATGGTAACTTATTCATCCACTTTTTTTTAAAGCTGGTATATAACTGTTCAAAGACACATGAAAATGAATAGCTGTACAGGCAAATGGGCAATGTATGAGATACATTCTGTAAATGAAAAATAAATGTCATGCTTTGAAAAGAATTGTATTTTCTCAGCCTGGATGCATGAGAAAATATCAATATATTCATCTTCCAAAGTATTCCATGTATGCCCATTTAATGGTTAAGTCAAAAACAGGAAAAAGAAGCCAAATGTCAAATGTTTGGCTGACAGCTGGCACTGTAGAGCTCTTAACAATCATACTGTTTTTACCTTTCATGGCATTAAAGGAGCAAATTTGTTGATAAGTTAAGAAGCTGATAGACAAAAATTTACAGGATCTCTAAAACAAATTTAGGTCCCAATGACCTGGCACACTGGTTCCCAAACTTAATCCTCTTTGGTTGATGAAAGTGCCCCCATCATATTCTTGAGTGAGCAAGAAAAATACCGAGGGCATACTAAGAAATGATCATGGCAAACAGGAGACTAAAGTAGACTAAAGTGTTTCTTAATTTTTTCTCAAAATGGTGCTAACAGCACAATGTGCAACATCTGCGGCTGTGTACTTTCAAGGGTGAAAACGCCAATGAAATACTGAAGCATTTGTTGAAGCAGCACAGCATTAATATGAGGATAGCCATGTGTTTGATGTTGTTGTCACAGAAAGCCTGTAGCAGAAAGTGACAATGGCAACAATATCAATTAACTCTTTTTAATTCCTTTCCCTACCCACCCTCAGTATCAAAGTGATTTATTTCTTCTATTTTGAAATGGCTTATTACTTTTTCCTTTTCAAAAACCGGACCTGTAACAGGCTTAATCAATGTGCACAATGATAATACTTAAGGGAAATAAAGTAGAGCTACCTCTTTTCCTTTCACCCCTTCATGCAGGTTTTAACTTTTAAGCTTGCTGTCTAGCATATATGTGGTTAAGATTACAGCCCAAGGGACATAAAGAAGCTAAATGACTAAGCATTACTTTGATTAGTAACAATAACATCATTACTGTTTAAGGAAGTGTAATCCCATACTAGCAACTTAAAAAGTAATATCATTACATTAATATCATTATAAGTAACCAGTTAGTGCCCAACATTTGTACTATTATGGTTTTATACTCAATGGAGAGTGTTGGCTCAAGCTCTTACTGCATTCCTCTCACTGTCACAGTTTACAAGTCATCGGGGCACTCTGAGGTAACAAGAAAGAGGTGGACAGGAAGAAAAGTACAAAGAAAGAGAGAGGGAGAGAGAGAAAGGAAGAGAGAGAGAGAGAGGCTGAGATCAGCTTTTCCTCTCTGTTTAGCATGATGAATCGGTTGAGGAGGGGCCACTTGACACCTGTCACCTAACCAGCCAGGCACAATTACCTCCAGGGGGAGGACGGGGGACTTGCTGGGGAGTTGTGCATAGCTCCCAGTGAAATAGACGAGCGTTTGAAGATCATTAGTGTTACAGGCCCTGTCTTCGTGGCCCTGTCCAAGCTCCTGAACCGCTCGCTTTGATCACGCCACTGCGTTTTTGTCAATAGTATGGGTACACCGCATAAATTATAAAGTTATACACACAAAGTCAGCAGGTAAAACGCCACACTCAATTCCTGTGTCGGACACAGATGGGGCAGCTGATTGCCAGTAATGAGCGTCATCATGGCTCTGCAGCCAATGAGGCACGGTGGCCTGAGCTCCCGTGTTGCTATCACGTTTGGGCCAACGGTGTTGAAGAATGGCACTCGTGTTCAGAAATTTAATGTGAAGCTGTGTTTGTATCTGTGATTCAGAATTTATTTTGTGTCACAGTTTCTTATGTGCTCTTTATATAAATTGATTTTTGGGCTGACTTAAAGTTTGGCAGCAAAAGGCTCGAGCACAGGACAATGTTTAAAGTCATGTTTGGCTGCTCAGGAGCAAGGATGCATATATGGAATGGCATGTGTTAGCTTGATGCTAATACATAATAGAAACTACCATTACTGGGCTTCCTTATTTAGCATTGCTTTGTGATTGATCTAGTTTACTTAAAAGCACTAGCTAAAATAGACTAGTTAACGGCTGGGTTAGCAGAGCCAGTACTCTCTTTTAAATCTCCTTGTAAGACATGCTTTTATCAGCATCACTGTCCTGGCTTTACATTAACTGATTTTTTTACTAGAATTTCAGGTTATAGAGTCCCTTCTTTTGAACAATTTAATGAGTAGAATGAATTTATGCATTAGGTGATTCAGAGAAGCACTTTACAAAGACAAAAGAAAGGCTTCAGGGACAGAGCTTTGAGGCACTCCACATAGAAAATTTATAATTCCAGATTGTTGGGAGACAAACCTACCTAAAATATTTGGCATTTCCTAATATTTAGTTTGTTTATGACTGAATAAACCAACAGCTGTATGTTTTATTTTTCCATATTTAATGTTAATGTTGCAGTTCCTGTATAGCACTTTGCAAGTTTGATTATGAAAAGTGTTTTGTAATAAAGGTTATCGTTGTTGTCTTTATTATGATCTGTAACATAGAATGTTTCACCTGTAAATAGAATACATTTTTAATTTTTGGTACCTTTGCATTCTGTTACTCTACAGGCCTTAATGCTGTCTCCTTCTTTTACTTAACCTTAGTTAGCAAACAGCTTTAAAATGTGCATCAGCCCCAGTCTAGTGGCAGAACCACATTACAACAAGACTTCAGTACATTCAGGTGGGGTTTATAAGGGTCTATCATTTAATGAACTAAGTCAATGTGATTTTTTAAATATATTGTACCTTTATGGTCCTGTTTGAAAAATAACACTCAGCATTGGCATTTTCAATTGTTGTACTCTTTTTTATGATGGGAAAAAAGTATAAAAATGGCAAAAGAGATAAAAAATGCCTCTTGTCTTTTAAGGTTTATAGAAAGAACAAAAACCTTCATGATATGGTAGAATAAGAATCCCATATGTATTAGCTGAAGGACAGTTCAACATAAACAGTAGATGACTTCAGACATCACAAAAATTCAGATACATGACACACACACACTGCAGAGGCAGCGCGCCCTGCTCAGTATTGTGTTTGGCAGTGCACTGCAGTGCTCTCAAAGAAGAAAAATGATCATTATAGCTGATGAGGCGAGGGCTCCGAATGATGACAGTGTGACAGCAGCGAGCTTTTTAATTTGTCGGATCAGATTGTGACATGCTCCATCACAGGATGGAGGGAATCTTTTCATTTGTGTAGAAGAGAGGGGGGGAAAGGAGGTCAATTAGCATCAACCATTAGACAACCCGGTGACAAGCCATATATTACTGCGTGGGACAGTCAAACTAATGAGAGAGGCAGAAGAAGTGTTCATTCAGGTCGCACAGAATCCTGCAATCATCCTGCTTACATTAATCACTTATACAGCACTTGACATATGCATTCTTTAAAGTCACATGCACAGAGGTTTAATCCCTCGTATATGCCGCCTTCCTCATCATCCTGTTTGTTGTCATGTGAGGTCAGGTTTGCTCAAAGGAACGTCTGTCATGTCAAATGTTATCCTACAGAGCTGTCTGCATCATACCACCACATCATCCACATAAACAATGATTTTTCAAAATCAAAACAGTTTTCTCATTTTAATCATTTTAATCCTGTCGTTTAAACTAAATATGCCCAAGCTGGAGGACATTTCACCCGCTCTGTGAATGACCACATTTTTTTAAAGATCAAAAAGGCTTCCACCAATAAGATCTTAGCCAAAAGCAGCATGGAGAGAGAGTGAGAAAGGATCTCATTTTATCAGAAGAGACAATCTCAAAGTGAGTATTTTTTTCTTTTCCAGGCAGCCTTTATTTGACTGTCTGTCAGGTATAACGTGCTGCTCTCGATATTGATCTGAAATACCTAAAGGTATGTGACATCATTATGAGGCCTGACCTTATCATCTGCTGCCCTGCAGCCAATCTGCAGGACTGGGCCAGAATCTAATGCCTCTCACCCCCAAAGGTGGGTACCTGGTGCAATGTAGGGAAATTGGTGGGGGTGTTATTTGTTTTCCTGACCTCATGGCACACCTCACTCTGAGGGTCTCTCATCAGTTGTGGCCTGAGGTTGGTTTCACTACCAGACCAGGTTAGCTGGCTTGCTTGTTGGTTATCAGACTGTGGTCTGAATGAGTTGAGTTGTAAGGATGACTGTCTAGTTGGAGGAGACACTTTGAATTTTGTCAACAAAAATACCCATGTTTGCAAAACAAAAGGGAGACAATACCTGGCTAAAAACAAATATCTGATATAAAAGTTCATGTATATACACATTATTTTTACAATTACACATATATGTGTGTTTGTGTGTGTATATATATATATATATATATATATATATACATACATACATATATACACACACATATATATCTATATCTATATCTATATCTATATCTATCTATCTATCTATCTATCTATCTATCTATCTATCTATCTATATATATATATATATATGTATTTATATACACAACAAAAAGTGTATATAAATATATATACACTTTTTGTTGACAAGAAAAAGATTCAAATGCAAGGGTGGTGGGGTGGGGGCTGTCTGACAATCAAATCCATGATCCAATGTCACTTCAGTGTTGATATTACATGAATGTTGAGTCTGTGAGTTTCATTCAAAGCAGAAATGTTGTAACTTTTACTTCCAAAGTAATCAATATTTTTTGCCTGTACACTTGATAATCTTCTATTTATGCTGTTCACTGAGTTCTGCATGGTCTTTGCAAAACAATGACAACAAGCTCTCACAAGCAGAATCAGCATGAACAGAAAAGAAGGCGAGGAGGTAATCATGGGGGACAGGAGACAGAGGTCTGAAGTGTGGCCTTAACACATCACTTACAGTGCAGCATGCACAAACATTTCATTTCCTTCTGAGGAGACTATCTGAATTCTCACATAATGTATTAATTTTCAAATTTGTACGGATATTATTTGGGTTCTCTGCTGAAGTTTCTTTGAAAATTTTTGGCAAAAACATAATCAGACAGACAGTCGTGCAAATTACTTTTGTACTTGCTATTGTATTCAATGAAAACATCAGTTCACAGGCAATATTTATTGTGTATTTAGGATTTCTATCTTGTTCTCTGCCTCCCTCTCTGACTTCATTTTTTCTGTTACGTTGCTTTTTTAGCATCTTTGTAAGTATAGCACACATTTCAAAGGTAAACAAGGCTGTTTTATTTATTTAACCTTTATATAAGTCTCAAAAATTATTTAGTTTTCGCTCACTGACAATGGCATGAAGTTACAGAAAAAAACACAATTAAAACCAAGAAAAGAAAGATGAATACTCAGTTTAAACATTCACATACTGCAGTAAAGTGCTTTGCGACCATCGTCTTAAATTGTCAGAGAGTAACGAGAGTGTCAATCTCAAGTCTGTTGCAAGTTGCTCCAAATTTTTGGAGCATAAGAAGCTGAAAGACGGTTTTCCAAGTTCAGAGTGAACTCATGGTACTTTACACATTAACCAGTCAATGGAGTGCGTTTGGTGAAGTCCAGTGTTTCAGTTTAGCATAGATGATACGTTAGATGGTGAACATCCAACGAGCGATTCAAAGATAAAAAAGATACAAGTGTTTAACACTCCTCTGTGCCAGACAGACTCATAAAAGTTCAGCATGCTAGCCACTATGACAAAACACATCCTGTTAAAACTTTGAAAATAAGGATTTCTCTGGACTTGAGGGCATTTTAAATATTTGAACTAATGTAGGAACTCAGCTAAAACTACTAAAAGGTTATGTAACATATATCTTTGGAAATGTTTTGAACTGATTTAGGTGTTTCAGTGCTTAAATACAAGATATTCAACATGAGTCATTCAAACATTTTATTATTTTTATGTTGTTTCACGATAAATTTTTCTCACAAAATATGAGACAAACATCTGTACCAAGTCATAAAAAGAAAAAGGTATAAAGAAGAACCCTAGATGCTTTCATTTAGCCACAGGTAAAGATCAAACAAGAAGCATCTCACAGTTTGTATAGCAGCTGAGTTGCAACTAGTGTTTCACTTTTAAAAGCTCTTTTATTTCCTGGAGTGCTGATCCACTTGTTTCCTGTGAGAGCTCCAGTACAGTGTGTGACATTTAGTAAATCCTGAAGGCTTCTACCTTTTGTTGTATGCATTTAAACAACACATTAAAGCCACAATGTTCCTCCTGGAACCTGTCACATTTCCCAGGTAAAGCAGATGAATAAATAAAGCAGCGCCGTCAGTGGCTGAAGCCCCCCCTACTTCTCCCTCTTTGTGTGATTTGCTGTTGCCTTGAGTTAGATCCTGATCTCTTTGTAGACCCTCTCACAACAAGCATTGACCTTCTGCTCCGACATGTAAAGAGCTCCATGAGATCAGAAAGGGGAGGGGGGAAGAGCTGTGAATAAAGGCATCAGCACTGCGAGCAGCTAAGAGACTTCATCCACTTCACTTCCACACTCCTCTCGTCTCTTCTCAGCTCTCTTTCTCACTCTGTGTTCAGTGCAGGAGCGAGGATACCTTGTTGGCGGCACAAAGGAGCGGTTCTGTAATAAAAACAGCTGTCTCTGGTGGTCTCGGTGTAATTGGGATTGTTAACGTGGAGAGCTCCTGAGGGAGACTGAGAGGAGTATGTCTTTGTGTAAAGCACACAGGCACCTCTGCAGCACGCCTTGATTCGCATGGAAGTGAGAGAGCGAGGAGGAAAAAAAAGCAAACAAGTCACCTGAGTTATATCAAGCTCTGCTGCATGTGCGCTCTCTATTTTACCTGGGCTTTACTTTTGTTTTAAGGCTCTGCCGATTTATTTAGATGTAGTACAGTTCCTTGAAGTGAGGCGAATCTTTTCTTTTTGCAATTCTACTGAGACTTTGTGTTTTTGTAAAGGTAAGAATGCACCTTTCAGCGCTGGAACAAGCCTTTGTGTGATAGCAACATTCCCTCCAATTATTGTATCAGCCTGGTGACGCATAGTCAGGCCAGAGATAGAAAAATCTGGAGGGGAATTTTACAGAATACCACAGGAAATTTACACAGCAGCAGAAATCCAGTCTTAGAGAGTGTCTGGAGTGTTTTTCATTGGGATGCACTTTTTTGTGTATTAAAATTCTAGTTCACAGTGTAGTAACAGTCTGTGCTAAACTGTGGGCAAATAAAAGACTTTGGTAATCAATTCAATGTTCTCATCATCTACTTTAGATGAAAGTAATAATAGTGAGATCCAGCACAATTATGTCTTCCATATGTTTGTGTAAAGGGCTATACTGGTGTTTATTTTGTGACTTAACATGTTTCTAGTCTACCTTTTTCCCCAATGACAAATTGCAATGATACCAGGCTAAGAAAATCTTTGTTAAGACAAGTCACGATGATGTGTGTGTTTAGTTTTTGTCAACCAGACAAGAGGAGACTTAAAGTTAGGGGTTGGCAGGCCGACATTCAAAATCAATGAAATTTTAGATGTTTTAAGGGGTAATACGTGTGTTTTCCAGGTAAAATAAAACAAGTTTAGTTTTTCTATTTGAAACATTTTGTCTTCATTTTCACCAAATTATAGAAAATATTAATGGTATCAGTATTTATTAAGGAATCTCAATAAGGTTAAAATATCTATAAAAACTACTGAGAAAAAAGTCCACTACAAGTAAAAGCACTCTAACATGACTGAAATACTATTATAGTCATTTTACAGTTTAGCTAACTGGGTATGTTCCTAAAGAGGAAAACATGTCTACAAAGTTAGGACTCTAATATCAGATTGTTTTACAAGCTGAAACTGGACTAAAGTGTCATTTGAGTTTTCAACGACTAAAACTAAACAAAAATGGTTTAAAAAAAATGCAACAAAAACTCAAACAAGTTTTGGTCTGAAGACAAGGACTCAATCCAAAATAGCTGCAAAAGTAATGCTTACATTTTTGTTACTTCATTACAGCAACCTCCAGCAGTTTCCAGCTTCCTCTAATGCAGGTGGATTTCAATCCCAGTTCCAATTGGTTCACACTGAGCTGCAGTCCATAAACTTTGCATTATATGCTCCCTGGACCTGAGTGCTATGCAAGGTACTCTGTATCGGAAAAATTCACCCCATTAGATCAAAGATGGGCAACTTTGACCACCTCAAGGGCCACATTAATGTTCCCCACGCAGTTGAAGGGCCACACTACAAACTGCAAGATACTCCTTATTCAACAAATAATCATACTTAGTCAAACAAATGGAACATATTTATCTATTTGCAGTATTGACTAGACAACAATTAGTATCTCAAGTTAAAATAAATATAGTTAGATTTTAATAAACAAGGGAAATATAGAATTCAAGCCAATGGAAATGACTTTTTCAGTGTAGTAAACAGTAATTCCTTTTTATAATACATTTTACTTACTGGTCATTCTTTATTTAAACAAAAACATTTAGTGATGCATAGACAAGATTTTTAAAGAAATAAGACGTCAATTACTAATTTCTTTCAAAGACCTAAACATTCTCCAATAACCAAAGATATTGATGGAAATATTTAGATCATTACAATATTTTAAGCCCACATTGGGGTTCTACATCACCTGTACATGTAACTTAATCTTATATTCACTGTTTTCTATGACTTCTCTTTAACTATGTAATAAATACATAAATACATAAATTCATGGCAAATTCTGCTTTTCTCCATATGTTTACAATTTGTTGATATTTGAAATTATTTTGAAACTTGTCGACCACATTAAATTGGAGGGAGGCCAAAATGTGGTTCAAAGTCATGCTGACAGTCTATTTAACTGAACATTGTGATGCCATGCTGATTTTACTCTTTTCTTTGTCTCTCATGTTTTGTTTGTCATGCTTATTGTAGTCTTACAAGTGCTATACATAAAATTACAGAAACTAATCCATCTAATTACAGTCTTGGTGAGTAATTAGTCACGTACATATATCAATGATTTTTGAGGGATCGTATCACAGGGAGGCTTACTGCTTTACTTTGTTTTGATGTTTTCAGCCTTTACATTTTAACATTATAACAATTCTTCAGCTTATCAAGAACTTTTCTATAAACTACTTTAGCTTCCCCTCCTCAATGCAGAAACAAATTCAAATTGTCCTCTTGCTACACACTTGTCAGGCTGAGTGTTTAAGTCTGGGTGGTTTAACTAATGATGACTGAACATACAGGATATTTTGTGATTTATCAAATTACAAAGCTGCTGTGGACACACATGATGATGTCAGAGTGCAATTAATCTGAATGCATTTTTAATAGTGTTTGTCTGTGATGAGTTTATTTAAATTAATAAGTGACTTTGACAGTACTATTCCTTACCTTTCTCTTACTGGAACTGCTGTGCTGCCTTGGCCAGGTCATGCTTGTAAAGAGATCTCAATCTCAAAGGACTACCTGGTTAGACAAAGAGTAAAATCATCAAAAATACAATCCAAGTAGGTTGAAAATATTTTAAAGATAAATTGTTCTTTACCTAAAATAAATATCTTATACAAGCTAACTGAAAACTGCTGAGTAAGTCTTTCCATAAGCCATGTCAGAGGCTTCGAGTGTAATTCTGTTAATCAGTCTGACTTACTGTCCTCCCTCAAACCATGAGTGAGCTCTTGGCATGGGAAGTAAAAAAAAGCCTCAGGATATGTGAACACACAGGAAAAGTGCTGAAAATGTACTTCAAAGTCAATTGCTTTGGAGCAGCTCCAGCTGATTTATTTGACTTAAGATATACTTTTTTGTGTGTGTGTGTTTCATTGTGGATGAAAATTTCATACACCAATTTAGAGGTGGTGAAATATAAATGATTTCTTTAAAGTTTCATCATAAATCAGTCTGTCGGTATATGTGAGCAGACACTGATTGCTCCTTGATGTCTCCTGAGCCTGATCTCTTGTCTCCTGGTGTCTGCAGGAGGTGGCTGCAGCAGCGCCTGTGTTTTTTTCTCACTCGTGGCTGGGGAGGCAACATATTTCTGCAGCTGCGTGGCTCTAACGTAATGTAAAAAAAAATAATAATAAAACGCCATGCTGCAAAGGCAACAGGGGTTGGGACATAAAAAATGTCAATGTGCGTCAAAAATATAGAAGACGAAGGACGAGGGGAGAAAGGGAGCTGACACCTTGACGCGCGCAAAAGCAAAGCGTGCGCATTGGAGCCGCCTGTGCGTTACGGCTGCAGCGTCGATGTAAATGCCTTCAGACTTTTATTGCAGCGGTGCACACACAGGCTGTGGACACATACAGAGACATGTAAGTGGAGCTCATAATTAGGAGAGGATCACATATAATAATCCCCTGTGAAACGTGCAATTTAATCCTTACCATTAGCGATGTGTATTATTAACACATTGGGGGGATTAAGGGGTCAGGCATTGCTCCAGAAGTGCGGAAAAATGTCACAGCTTAAGTGTTTGTGTCGAGAGAGAGAAGGAGGGAGGTGTTTTTTTAAAAAAAATCCCAGCACACAGAAATAAAGGGAGAAAGTGTTATTGTTTTCTATAAGCTCACCTCCAGGAGACTCACACAACAGCGATCCCACCCTATAGATGTGACCATAACTGATGATCAAATTAAACACCTCTTGTTAATTACAACCAGATTATGGGTTTTAATCACGTTAGCAGTGACGTGGCTTAGTAAGAGGAGGGATGAGATAATAACCGGCTGTGACAAGTGTGTATGTTTCCAGTAAAATAATGCTTGCTATTGTTTTAATCTCTTTTTATTGTGACGTATTACGTAACAACTCTGGTGGTCCTTTTTATTCGCTGCTAGCATAAAACAATAAGATATTACGTCAAAAGGTTGAAATGTCCCCTAAAATTATAAACTTACATTGTTTTGTGCAACTATTTCTATTTAATTGACTAAATTATAGGAGCAACAAAGGAGATAAACGGAAATACGATAAAGTGAAGCTTTTCCTAAAAATAACATCAAAACTAATCCATTTACGTCTGCACGTAAATTGTTTTTAAAGGGTGTTTTCCGCTTTTTCTTTGTTTGTATTAAGTGTTTTTCACAAGATATGTTTCTATTCGCAGTGTATAAAGTTAAAACAAAATGCTGTTTTAATGTACACCATTTTCTATTAAAGCAAAGGCAATAAAAACTACAATAAACAAAAGCATAAAAGCCAAATCAGAGAACTGACAATAACAATAAATTAATATGAGTACTAAAACTAATACTAATATTAACAATTGTCAGCTATGCTTGAAAAGAAGGTGAGAAGAAAAAGAAAAAAATGATAACAATAATTCATATGCATTGAATACTTGGTCAATACTATGATTACTCGTTTCTTTAAAGAAGAGACAGAATGAATAACATTTGAAAAAAACAAACAAATTCGAGGATCATCTATAAATTTGAATATTTATTTAGGTCATTAGTCAGATAAATAAATATATGAGAGGAAAACTACAGACTACATTGTGCATTTTTGTATCCCAGCAAAATGGTAAATTATGGAGATAATAATGTTAGAAAGGTTAGATTAAAAAAAAATACCAATATGCCTACAATGATTTATTTTTGTAGCCTCTAATTTGAATTTGAGTTTAACAACAAATACATATACATTTTTATTTTTACTGAAAACTTTACTTTTTGTACTTAAATAGACGGAGAGAGAGGAGCTGTCCATGGTGCTCGGTTTTTTAACGCGGATAATCTCTGTGAGGACAAGCTGACACCTGTTCTGCAGGTCTTCTTTTGTTCGGAACAATGACATTATACTGTTTTAAAGTCGCTAAACTTATCAAGACGCCCTGGCTGTAACAAGGTGTAGGTGGTAAGAGTCATCTGAAATAAATGCCTTGTCGCACACTGCCCATGCGCAGAGTCCCCAGCGGCGGCGGTGAGGGTGGTGGTTGTGGTGGTGGGGCTAATGAAGAATAATAAATCATGAAAGGGTTTTTCAGGTACAGCTGGAGTGTGTGTGTGTGTGTGAGAGAGAGAGAGAGAGACGGGGAGGAAGCTGTGGAAAGAAAGAGAGAGAGGGTGTGTGTGGAAGAGAGAGAGAGAGAGAGAGAGGGAGAGAGAGGGGAGGCGGAGGGAGACTCAGTCTGCCCTTCGCCTCAGAGCAGAGGCAGTCGGGGTCCCCGCAGCATTCAAACGTAGTCGAGGAGGTACAGTAGCTACAGAGACTGTCACCGCCATTACTGACGCTCCTTTTCAACGCGGAAACTTTTCACTATAAAACCAAACAGGTCAAGGAAAGAAGCAACAAACTGTGTCAAACTTCAAGTCTTTTGGGAATCCTGAGACACGAGAAGAAACTTTTTTTTTCTTACATTTTTGCTATTTTCGGAGGGGGAAAAAAATCCCCAAAATTGAAAACAAAACAAGGTGGAGACGGTTGAAGGAGAAAAGTAGCAAAGCGAGAAAAGAAGGTTATTTTCAAGGTCCGAGAAGGAGAGAACAGGTAGTACCTGCTGCTGTTCAGCTGCATGGCTCACCTCTTCAACCAAAAACATCTCCGTCAGTTATAAGAAATAGATGTGATAACTTGGGTGTTGGACCGTCTTCAGCCTCACACTTTTACTCGACAGTGACTTGAGATTCCTGCGAAGCAATTGGGCTTCAACTCCGCACCGAGGAGGCGGAGTCTTAACTTATTAAAAGGAACTTGCCGAGGCTCGGACGCCCGCAAATATGATGATGATGTCTCTGAACAGCAAGCAGGCTTTCGCCATGGCCCACACCAGCTTGCCCGAGCCCAAGTACTCGCTGCACTCGTCCTCGTCCTCCACCTTGACTTCCAATGCGCCCTCGTCGTCGTGCTCGTCCTCCCGGCACAGCAGCACCATCATCAGCAGCAGCGGCAGCAGCAGCAGCAGCTCGGAGGCGATGCGCAGAGCCTGTCTCCCAACCCCACCGGTACGTATTCTGCATAATCACTGCTTAAAGGCACATTTTGACAGCCCACTTTTTTTTTGCTTGATGTTTTTTTCATGTCTGCACAGCAAATCACCCAACACCTCCATATTTTTTTCCTCTGCTCAACTTATGTATTCAGCCGGCTTTGCCTCTCGTATTAATTTTTATGACCTGGGATGTTGCATGTGTCTTGTTTTGTGTGCTCCCCTTTTTTAGGATTTCTTTTTTTCTCATTCTGGAAATGTTTTAAACCGAGGAGTGGAGGGAGAATTCCCTGCTGACAGTTATGTGTGCATTCTATTTGCAATTGCAGAGCAATATATTCGGAGGCTTGGATGAGAGTTTGTTGGCCCGGGCTGAAGCTCTCGCGGCGGTGGATATAGTCTCGCAGACCAAGAGCCACCACCACCCTCCACATCACAGCCCCTTCAAGCCGGACGCCACCTACCACACCATGAACACCCTGCCCTGCACCTCGTCCTCCTCCTCCTCCTCCTCGGTGCCTATTTCTCATCCGTCCGCCCTGGCTGGTCACCACCATCACCACCACCATCACCACCACCACCAGCCCCACCAGGCGCTGGAGGGGGACCTCCTGGACCACATCACCCCTGGACTGGCGCTGGGTGCCATGGCGGGGCCGGATGGCTCGGTGGTTTCCACGCCTGCGCACCCTGCCCACATGGCGGGCATGAACCACATGCACCAGGCGGCCATCAACATGGCTCATGCCCACGGGCTACCGCCTCACATGGGCATGAGCGACGTGGACGCCGATCCCAGGGACTTGGAAGCGTTCGCGGAGCGGTTTAAGCAGAGGCGGATCAAACTCGGGGTTACCCAGGCGGATGTAGGGTCAGCGTTAGCCAGCCTGAAGATTCCCGGGGTGGGCTCCCTCAGCCAGAGCACCATCTGCCGATTCGAGTCCCTCACGCTGTCCCACAACAACATGATCGCCCTGAAGCCCATCCTGCAAGCGTGGCTGGAGGAGGCGGAGAAGTCGCACCGGGAGAAACTTAACAAGCCCGAGTTGTTCAACGGCGCGGAGAAGAAGCGGAAGCGCACGTCGATAGCCGCGCCGGAGAAGAGGTCACTGGAGGCCTATTTCGCCATCCAGCCGCGTCCATCCTCGGAGAAAATCGCAGCGATCGCGGAGAAGCTGGACCTGAAAAAGAACGTGGTGCGGGTCTGGTTTTGTAACCAGCGACAGAAACAGAAACGGATGAAATACTCTGCATGCGTCTGAAGAATCGCTTTAAACCAAACCCCCACTCTGAATTTAAAAAAAGACTTGGGAACTGTTTAGAGACGATTTGTATCATATTTCCTATCTCACACCTTTTTTCCAATCATCGATGACTCTGTGCTTTGAACTTCGAACAAATTCCTCAAATTGAACTAATGACTGACGAAAAAAATAAGCCCACAGTCACGTCTTTTACTCGCTGAGAGAGGGGAGACGTGGAGTCAAGTTGAAGCATCGTTTGAAGAGCAAGTAAGAACACTGTTTCCACACTTTCTCTGCTTCACCTTTTTAATGACTTTACAGGACTCTCTGCTTTAATTTTTACTTATCATGATTAATTTCAAATGAGGACTACTTTAGCTCGCGGAGGTAGGCAGAAACACCCGAAATGAAAATAGTTCTTTCCACACAGTTGAACTCAAAGCACTTGGTTTGGTGACTCTTGGTGTTTATATATTTTTGGCTTATAGGATAAGCGTTTAATTAATTCCCCCCTTTCTGAGTTGGTGACGATGCAGTTTGACATTTATTCAGGGTCCACGAGGGGGATTAAAGGGACAATACACAAGCTAATATTAGATTACTGCCAAAAAGCCCTGTGTAAATGAATTATTTGCTTGTCACACACTTCATTTTGTGTCTAAATGTGTAATTTATTCCACTTATTTTGCTACCGTGTGTTAACAAAGTCAGGGATCTATTTTTAAGATACCTAGGTTTGGGAGTTTTTGGGGTATACGGTGTTTGTTTTTGTTATTATTAATATTATTATTATTATTATTATTATTATTAGGCCTCAGTATGTGGAAATAAAGACATAGTGCGTCACTTGTAAGGATTTCACAGACAATTAAAAAAATATGATTTCTCGCCGGCTGCAATAAGTTTACACTCCAGCGTGGGCCGGCTGTCTTATGAACTATTTATTGAGTGAGGTCATGTTTACTTCATTATATATTTATTGGGATTCCCCCTCCCTCCTCGTTTTGCCTGAGAAAATCAAATTCTGACAGCAAGTTGAAGCCTGTTTTTGCTCTGAAGAGGGGAAACGACTGTGAAATTCCACAGTCACTAATTTTTAATTATACGAACATTTGAGATGGTACAATCGAGATATATATGAGATTCTCTCCTTTTTTATGTTGGATTATTTTCTGTATGTTTTTTCTGCTATTTATTTGTATAAATATACGCGCATCATTACAAAGTCTTTGCTTGTTAAAAAAATCACCTTGTTTATTAAGTAAAAATGTTTTTTTTCTTTTCTTGAAGAGAAAAAGAAAACAGCTTCATGGAAGTATACGTGTACAATGTAAATATTTCATTGGAATCCAGTCGATTGATGCACATAAATATATCCGTACAGGTTTTTGCTGTATTGCTGTTTTAGCTGAGGTAACTTATTTCTGTAATGTATTTTGATTTATTGGTTTAAATTATTCAATTAATTTATGACATCCATGTGACTTTAATTTATTTATTATTGAACTGCAATATGTGTTTCATTAAAGAAGAAAATTTAACATTTAATTTGATGTTTTTGTCCATGACTACACTGTGTAATGTGCAGACGTATTAATACTCCTTTATTTATTCATCTGTTTATTTATTGATGAGGAGGATGGGAACGCTTTAGCAGTGGGCTGCACTGCTTTTAACAGATGTGTTGTGGATGCTTCAAGCTTATTTTTGCAACCAATACTGCCAATATCTTTAGAGGTAGGGTGACTCTGTGGCCACCTGAAGGTGTCAGATTTAATTTTGGGCGCCCTTTCAAGTCAAGACACTAACGCTGCCTCCACCCAAACTGCCTTTTCTCTGCAACTGCATGGCAAATATAAGAGATGAATAACCAAAAATGATAAAAATGTCATTAGAATATATTTTCCTGCCTCCTTCAGGCCTCCTCATATAAAACAGGCCACACAGGAGAAAGCCTCCATTTCTTCTTCTCTGTGTTAAAGACACACGTGGCTCCTTCACCGCCTTGCTGCCAGCTTATGCAGCTTCACTGTTGCCTTACCTGAGAGCAAATGCTAATATTCTATTAGAGTCTAATCAGAGGGTCTATGGAGAGCTGGATGGGTCCCTGGAGCGCACACTTGCCAGATGTCAGCCCGCCAGAAAAACAGCTCGCCTGCCAACGTGCCCGTCTCTATTTAAATACACAGTCTAACGTGCTGCATGCATGTATGCGGGGCATACAGGCTCAGGCTTTGATGCAAAAACCTCTGCTAAGAACTTAGATATGAGGAGGAGAAGGAGGAGGAGGAGGGGAAGGATAAAAAATAAGGGGGGAGTATTTCTGAGTGTCATGTCCAGAGCAGAGAGCTGCTTGTGGGCTGCAGGGCTGACTGGCTGGCTGGGCGCTGAGTTTGCGTTTCAGCACCATGGACAGATACCTGAGAGGCTGCACGAGCCAGGCATTAGCATTTCTGAAAGCTGTCCTCCACCTTAACACTGATCATTAACAACAGCTGGAATACATCTGCATGAGAGTAATTTGGGATATTAAAAAAACTGCTCATTATGGTTCAGACAAGAAGTTGAGCATGCAGGAGGGAGGCAGGCTGTCCATATGATGCTTAAATAGAGACTGGCATCATCAAACTAATATTTTTATTCAAGTTTGATTCACAATTTGATTAAAAAATAATTTTGCATGATGTTTTTATACATCTTATACTGATAATAATAAAGATCACTTTATAATTACAACAAGAAAGAAGTTAATATCAGGGTCAGCGCAGTGTGAGACAAAGGGCATTAATGTCCACTTTGAGGAGGACTTTATTTACAGTTAGAGGCTAAAAGGACATTGCTACAAAGCACTTTGCTCTACATGTACAAACTTTGTGGGTCAGAACATCTCTGCAGGACAACACACTTTCATAAAAATGCAGTTTTATCACATATCACATTTAGTTCAGGCATACTGTTGTAAAAAGAATGATCAAAAATGTTATTTTGATAGAATTAGCTGTTCAGTTCTTTGTAAAATTAACTGTGCAGCCCTACTTATATGAAGGTGTTGATTTTTAATACCGTCATGCATTTCCCTCTATTATCATTGACATAACTAAGAACTGATGAGCTGGGTAATACTTCAGTAAATGTGCAGCTAAACTTAAGGTTAATCGTGATGCCCAACTTCAAACACAAACAGGCTGATTTATTTGTGATTTAACGCATCTTTATGCCACACTTAGTTTTTAACAAACAGTTTAAAGGTTTTTGCAATTAAGATAAAGCAGTTGGTATTAAGACAGTTTCATTGTTTTGCAAGTTAATTGCTCAGCCCTTCAGAAGTGATGCAGTTTTAAGAAACATTAACTTTTATAATTATTATTATTTACATAATTACAGGTTCTTAGAGTTACATCAAACCATACTGTCCTTTCAGTTTTATCGCAATTAACTGTGCAGTCTTAATTAAGATGTAACCTCACTTATGATGCTAATTAATGTATTTTTTATTATTATTATAATAATGTATTTCTGTGCCACATTTAGTTTTTAACATATATTTGCATATTACTACATTTTTAGTAATAATGAAATTTCTACTGGTTTGTAAGTTCATTGCGCAGTTTTACTTAAAATGAAACCAAACCAAAAAACACACCTGTTATTTTATTGATACGGTTTTAAGATGCATTTTCTTTTAATATTGTCATTTTACAATAGAAGTTTCTTACGATTTGGTATAACATCAAGTTAAATTACGCTTTTCATTGTTTTCAGTTAATTTTTTTAGCCATACTTCAAGTCAAAAATCAAAATTAGAAAGGATATATTTTTATTACCAGAATGAGTTTTATGACCTTTTTACCTTTATTATTACCACTACTACTACTATAATTATTAGAAGTAACAGTGGTAGTATATCAGGAATAGGATATTGCACCATGTCATATGTTTTCTAATGATTTGCTGTTTATTGCACAGTCATTTTCAGATTAAATGGTGCAGCCCTAGATTCAAAAAGCTGTTTCACTTCTCATTATATTATTGCAAATTAAGGACCAGATGTTACACAAAAGGTGATATGGTGGTTTTAAAAGTATTGCAATTAATTGTGCAGTTTTACTTAAAGTTAACAGTGAAACCTTTCCCATAATACAAACAAAGGGTTATTTTAAAACAGCAGTTTAGGACAGAGCACCTGTATTATTGTAACTCAAAACCTGTAGGTACCAGACGTTGTACCAAATCATACTGCACCTTTGAGTTTATTCAATTCAATGTGCAACCATACTTAGAGTTGACTGAAAATCCCAGTTAAAATACGAACAGTTAACTTGCTAATTAGTTTAATTTTGTTTTTACACTGCTTTATTATCATCAAATAAGTGCAGGTCTTGTATATTGTACTAAGTCATAAAATGCTCTTAATTGTATTGCATTAATTGTTTCATCATTCTTAAAATCAATTGTGCACCCCACTTAAAATAAAAAGTTAATTTATATATAATTAAAATGCAATTTTATGATATATTCATTAACACAAAATATGCTATTTCGACGTTTCATCAATAGCCATATTTCAATATCTATTATGTTGAAACTAATTCTGCAGTTCTACTCAAATTACAAAAAAGCAGTTTATCCTACAATAAACATTTTTTTTAATTATGACCTTCAAATTTTTTTTTTTATATTTGTCTTTCATTTATTTTGGAACCAAATAAAATGTACACACAGAACCAGTTTCCTAAAAATGTTTGACCTGGTAAGATAAATTAAATGTTGTTTAATAAAAAAAAAATAATAATTCATTTAAAAGAAGGTAAGATGATCTTGTGGGTTGTCCACCGCTCTTCAGAATAAAAGAAAAGGTCTCGGGTTGTTAAATTAAGCAAACATGGCCGTCCTGTAGTGACAAATTAAGAGTACCAAAACGAGCGTTATTAATGAGACAGCCATGATGGTTCATCAATTAAAAGATGCTCCTGGTGAGTGCTTCTAATTTCCCCTAAATGAGCCATTCACTTAATACGTTAATAAGAGCGAATTATTAAATTACACATCGAATTATGAAAAGCAGATAATTATGAAGCGCGAGTTAAGCAGTCATTAGCCATCCCTGTTAATTATACCTACCGCTGGTCAGGGTGTGTGTGTGTGTGAGGGTCTCATCGGGAATTGAAATTAACTCTATGCAGCGAGAGAGACCATACGCACACACACACACACACACACACACACACTCAGACAGAGAGACAGGCAGAGAGACAGACAGGCTCTCCAACAGACTGCTGCTGCTGTTTTATTTCACATATTTGGCTAAAAATCGATCAGGATTCTTTGATAGCGAATCAATGTGGCCCCGCCGCCATAAACACATACAGACAGAGCAAAAGGCCTCAGCAACACAATGAGCAGAAAAATCGAAGGTCCCTTTTTTCAATCTAATAAACACGTGAATCTTAAAGCGCCCATACGTGACTGCACGGGAGCCTTTTCTCCAAACGCACAGGGCCAGCGCTCTTTCCTTTTGTTATAATTACGCCCTCTGTTTTATTTTTCCGTCTCCCCTGAACATTTCCCCCTCTTTCACAGGGATGCCGATGAAATTTTAATGAGGCCAGGGACTGTCGGAGCTCCGCCTGGGGACCTGAGAGTAGAATATTTTAACTGTACATTTACGCCAAGTGTCTGCCTTCAAAAGACGCACAGGGCTGCTGCTCGAATTAGACCAGACACTCCATATAAGCCCCTTTATTTATCATCTGTGGCTCCTGACTGCTGCCACCACACTGAAATACAGCACAGTGCAACACCCCGTCACTTCACATGGCTGCTACTGGAGCCAATCGCCATTTGATACTGTCGCCAATCAGTTGTTGTTGATGCAATATTAATCAGCCATCAATAGTCATCAGTTTGTTAAGTGTTTAACAGAAACGGATCGATGCGGGCAGAGCAGCAGCGCGAGGATTTAGGTGGGACAGTTTTTGATCCAGGACGACATGCAAAGAGACAAGAAGAAGTGAGACTGGATCTGCCAATGAGCTTCATCTCCCTCTCTCTTTACACCGCGCGCACGTGCTTATAGGCCGCGCGCACTCACCAACAGCGAAGTCGGTGCTGGGAGCAAATACAGAGTGTGAGTTTATATTTAACAACAAAAACCATTAAAATATTGGCAGTTTACACCGTTTTCCGATTAAAAACGTGTTATAAAATGGCCTACAAAGATAAGTAAATTAGCCAAAAATTAGTTAAATCTAACGAATTAAACGTCAGAAATTAAATTTATTTTAAGCTATAAAAACAACGAATATCCAAATAAGTGGAGATTCTGGGTTGAAATAGAACGAAAGAAATGAAGATACGCTCAGCACATGCGTGGACGACAGCCCATTGCGTTATTAAAAATTTATAAGATGGATGAATTAGGGCTGGGCGATACGGACCAAAATAAATAATGATATATTTAGAGCTGAATGGACATATTAATTATATATTTTCAAAATCCCAATATTCTTTATTATCTGTAAGTAATAAAGACAAGGTAAATTTTAAATCAGCGTTGGAAATGTAAAATATTAACCAGGTTTTCTTATTGACAGCCAGCAGCTGAATGTCAGCATGTGCATAAATAATCAAGCCTCCATAAAAACAACCTACATAAAAAAAACAAACTCTGACCATTTGTAAAAAAAATAAATACATAAAAAAGAATGATAAATAAATGAGTAATTAATCGATAAAATAAGCAAATAAAACAATAACCCCCCCATTTAGTACACTGCAGAAAAATTATACGGTGGTAAATAATCATTTATTACTGCTAACAGTTACTGCTAACTGAGCACCAGGCTTTGTGTTATTTTTGTTTGTTCTTTTTGAATCAGCATCAATATAAATTATGTTGACATAAGCAGTTTTGTTTTACTATATGTTGTGTCTGAAAATAATCCAATATATGTAAAAATACTGGTTTTCTGTTACTTATTCCTGCGTCCTGTCACTTTAAAATACAGCCTGCACTGAAGACACTGAACACATCTGCTGATGAGAGCTTGTGCTGTATTAAAAAAAATAATAATAAAGTGTATTTGGACTAAGTACTTTGATCTGGGCTAATTTCAATGCCAGATATTTTGAACTACATCATGGAAATAAAAGCAATTCATTTTTTTTAACATCAAAATCTGTCATTTTAAAATTTGCAAAAATATTTTTATAATGTATTTTTTTAATCAAAAGCACTTTCTTTAAAAAAAAAAAAAAACAACTTTCAAGGTATGCAAACAGTCTATCACAAAAACAGCTCAAAGTAAATATTGGAAATAAAGATGCATTTAAATACTGGTTACTATCCAGACATGCGCAGATGAGACCTCATGCTGCATTAAAAATTTATATGGAAGGTTATTTACACACTGCTTTTTTAATGCTTTTGATCTAAGACTTATTTTTTAGTGCAACATTATTGTATTCATGGTATATATATTAAAATAAGAAATGGGGGGTTATTTGATGGTAAAAAAATATATATATATTTAATGGTTTGTAGAATTATTATTTTTTCACAAAATATGTTTTATTTTACTCTCTATTTTAAGGTCCTTTAAATTTGAAACTATTGGAAGGCTTCCCAGCCTTTGTCACAAAAACAGCACAAATATGATTCAGTAAATAAATATACTGAAAACAATGAATACTCTTGAGGCATGCGAAGAAAAGGACTCGTGCAGTATTGCAGTAAGATGGATGTGTTAAGACGTATTCCATTGATTCAGAGTGCTTTTAACATTATACATGTAATCAAGAAAATATGACAATTGTTCTTTCAGGAGTAACCCTGTAATTTTACAAAATGCCAAAGTTTTGAAAAAAAAGAAAAAGAAACCAAACAGAATTACATTATGTGAGAAATCTGTTTTTCATCAGCGTCTGCGGGCAGAATTTACAGCCACTAAAATGACTAGTAAACTGTTGGAGGGCCTGGCCCTCAGTGCGGTCGGCTTGGGTTCGAATCCAGTCTGTAACGTTTCTTGCAAGTTTTTTCCAAATTTCTCCAACCCAATCCACAGTCTCAATGTGCAATGAAGGCATAAAAAGTCAAGAAATAAATCTTTGTAAATGAAATGAAAACGAAAATGTGATCTTGGAAATAAAAATGTCATGAATACTTTGAAAACTCTCCGGACATGCGCAAAGAACACATGCTGCATAAAAAATGGATTTGATGGATGTTTTCAAACTAATTTTATTATTTTGAGGGTTATTACTAACCGATTCTCTTCAGTGCAAAAACAATAATAATAATACTGCAAATGCCGAAAGGCTGCTGTGTTTGATGGTAAATATTGATATATTATGGTTACAAGAATTTGTAATTTAAAAAACATACGAAAGCATTTTTTTCTTGAAAACAATCGTCTTTTATTCAAGTCTACTCAAAGCCTTCCTAGCCCCTATCACTTAAATAGCAGCAAGAAAATGTAATGTAAAAAATAAAAATTTGCTGACGACACTGAATACATTAGCAGATGAGAACTCATGCTGTGTTAAAAATTAATGAGACAGATGTATTTAGAATAATTACTTAAATTTTCTGAGCTTTTGCCATCAAATATGTTCCTAAATGCAAGGAAGTTATACAAAAATAAGAGGAATTCTAACTGGGAGGTATATACCAAACTTATAAGGTATGCAGATTTTTTTGTAAATTCATCAAAATCAAATGAAAGGATCTGATTTTTTTTTACAGGGTCCCATTTAATTTAAATATATTGGAAGCCTTCCCAGCCTCCATCAGCCACATAGCTCAGGGGCGTGATTAAAGGTGGGTGCTGTGAAGCCACAGTCACCCCTGACATGTGGTAAAAACCTAAATAATGATTTCTGATGCATAACTGAGTTTCTATCTTTTCCCCTGAGACTTCCTTTTTCACATAATTCATGTTAATGTTTCGAGTGTTCACATAAGACCTATACAATATAACTCTGACTTCTGTACATTTTTAATTTCTATCAGTAGCCTTACTGTAATCATGTATTTTTTTTTTTTTTAACATGAATCTTTATGAATATTCAATTTTTTAGCTTGAGGCAGGCATCGTCTACACCCAGCAACACTGTTGCAGAATCTCCAACATGGTGAGGACATTTTAAAATGTATCACGGAGGGGGTATAATTGTTTAGTGAATTTATTAATTTCAATATAATATCTATATATGTACAGAAGTGAATAACATAAAATTAAGTCCTGCAGAAACAGAGCCCACTGAGGCACCACCATAGTTTGATGTTGGTAGTTCTTCAATCTGCAGCTAGGGGTGTACCACCAAAAAGGAAGCACCTCTTTGCACTACAGTGCAATAAATGTCCTTCATGACAAAATGACTGCCAGTGAAAATAAAGATTTCAGTCAGATGGCATCTCCAGACTTCTCACATGAATGAAAAAGAAGGTCGTTGAGTTCAAGTCAGGGACCAACATCCTTGCATAATTGATTTTTCATTTTAACTTTTTACTCTATCTACTCTTAATGGGAAAAATTATTTTAAATCAGACCTCTGAAGTAAAATATTCAGAAAGGCTTTTTATAGTGAGAATAGGCCTGTATGACTTAAGTTTTGAGTTGAGTGATTACCTTGATCAGTATTTTGATTACAAGTTGAAGTTTAAAGAGTGTAGAAACAACCCTTTGAGCAATAAATCAATGAATATTTGCTTTCCCTTATGCTTTACAAAATGCATTTGCTTACAATCTGTCTTTCCTGAAAACAAAAGAAAAAAAATGGTTTTATAAATGACTAAACTGGCAGCGTTACCTTGAGGCAGGCTGACAATATAAGATTATGAGTTAGCCTATGGTGTGAAAGGATGGCCAAAAACCTGGGCCTTCATCATCATACAGGAATACTGTGAATAAAAATGCGTTTTTTTTTCTTGAATATTGTAGACTCTTTATAGTAAATTCTGATTTTGCTTTATATCTACTGAGAAAATCACGTTGCGATGACATTACATTATAAAACATTGTTCAGCTCTAGCAGGAACCAGAGGGTAATTCAGAATACAACAACAGAAAACAATTTAATACAACACCACGTGGTAGGATTATAGAGTTTAGTAGGAATCACTAAGATACGCTGCTATGCAACCATCCGATACCATACAATAAGGTATAATACAACACTTTACACCACATAACTTTACAATTCTTTGCAACAAAACAATATAACGCTGCAATACAAAACAATTAGATACGACAGGATACAATTAGATACAGTACAAAAAGATTCAATTTGATACGTTATAATACTGGACAATACAGTACAATATAATATGGTATGCTATGTTAAAATTTAATACAATGTTACAACACTGTACTATGCGTTGCAATTAATTCCAATCAAAAATGATGTGACCAATACCATGAAATATCTTATATCTGATTATCACCATCAAGTGTCCTTGAACAGTGATGTGGTGACTCAACTGTCAGAACAATCTGTTCTGGTGCGAGGGACTGTACAGTAAAATTCATCCATATATGAACATTTGCAGTAAACATAGTGCAAAAGTCTGCACTCATTGTAATAAATATATTTTATTTACTTAATGAAAAAAATATTTCTCACTCAGTAAATGTTGTACCGGTTTGAACGAGGTCAACGTCTGACTGGCTGTGTTTTCATGCCATTTAGATGCAGACTTATGATGTTCAAGATGACAATCTGTAACCCTCTGAACAACTAGTGCCGGGTTATTAGTTTGTAAAGTACTGGATTCAAGGGAGGAAAATGTTGCACACAAACACACACACATACACTCTACAATCAAATCAGAAGGCTGCGGGTGTAGCCCAGCTCTGACTGTCACATGTCAATGTGTCCTCAGGCAAGACACTCAACTCCAAGTTGCTAAAACTGCTGCGTCACTGTTACTGCATAAATGAGTATGAAGGGGTGAGGATGTGCAAGCAAATGCTGTTGGGCAACTTACGTATGTAGAAACATCACCCATAAGTGAGTGAATGGGTGTGAATGGACAGATTTGACAAGTAGTGTAAAAAGGCATTGAGTAGCCAGACAGACTAGAAAAGCTCTATATAACCCTCAAATCCACGTACCAATTTGCCATTTCAGAATCATTTGTTTATTTCTATTTGTTATTTGAACAAAACACAAAAAAAGTACCACCAATCAGACAATGTCAAAATATAATGCAGGTCCAATATGTACTAAGTACCCTTTTATTTAGTAGTTGGATTTTATGTTTCTCTCATATTGAAATACATATTAAGGGCAGAAAAGATCCCAATAATCATTTTATCAAGTATTGTGCAACCCTCCAGAGTGCTATCATCTTTGTAAATTTTGTAAAAGCATTGAGATCTGGCACTGGCCATACAATATTTCTATATTACAGATGCTACATTGCATATCATTATGATGACCTAACCCATTCACAATTTAATTTCTATAGAAAAAAATCAGGAGACTTGACCCTCCTATGCTAGATCCTAATGACAGTTTAATATTAACATCATATACAGCCAAAAAGATGGTATATTTAATACAAATGCATATACTATGGAAAACATGATTCCAATCAGTGCATTCATTTTTTCAATCTGTTGGGAATACACACCAGGGCTTTCAACAGGGCAGATCTTAATCCATGCCTTTCTCATAATGTGTGTGAATACACAAGCTATTGAGTAAATGCCTCAATCATTTAATTCAGCGTTCTCTGTTATATATTATGACCTCATATGTAAATTGATGGCCATCAAAGTGCCTTCAGCCATCAAATATTTAACAGCAGGGGGTGGATGTATACTTTTATGAACAGCCAGGTCTCTCTCCATGCTCTCCCCTTTCACCTGATCCTCCTCCTCCTTCCTTACAAAGGTGGAGATTAAACCGGCTCGTTCTCAGAGGCTGTTCTGGTGTTCTGAATGAGTGAGCTGTAGACCTGCTAGAGATTGGACCTTAATGAGAAGGTGGTAGAGCTGTCTGCTGGATGTGTGTTCATTGGGCTTTGACAGCCGGGCTCTGTTGCAGATCTATTAATCATACCCACAAGGAGTGCTAGTCTCTCTCTCCCTCTCTCTCCCAGTTTTCAGTTTATACAGAACAGAATCATTTACATAAAGTCCTTAAGGCAAATAACTGTTGGGGGCTCTAATTTATATCTGATCGAAAATTAGCCGTCATTATGCGCACCATTAGCTGCGTCTTTAATGTGCTTCTAAGCACCATTTGTCAAGCAGCTTGTTAATATCCTTCAAGTCTTTAAAGTTGAGAGCTCATTAAAGACTGCTGGGTCTGCTCTTGATGCCATTTCATAAAATTCAGAGGGAGGGGACAGAGCATTTAAACTTTTTTTTCGTGTTGATATTGTCAATTAAGATAGGAGACAATTAAAAGCATGTGCATCCTGGTGGCTCTTTTTAAGAAAAAGGGACAAAAAATGCAGAATTTTGTGTTGTGCTGGGCAATTTATCAAGTTTCCAATTCATTTATGATTTTGGCTTTCCTCAGTCATGAAAACAGGGCAATCAAAATTGAACAATAACTGTGCGTCATGTCGCATTGCACTAGTTCAGTCATGTGTGGTAAATGCATCAGTGTTTATTGTTAGAGTTTGACCAAAACCTCATCAGTAATACCTCAAAACCAAATCGGTCAAATAATTAAAGGTTTTAATTGCAAGTAATCTATGACTTTTTGTTTTAAACCCAATTGATTGCATGTTGAGAATTTTATTGTCTCATTTGTTTTGAAAATAAACCAATAGTGTGAAGTAGTTCTTACCAGCGCATTAATTGAGCAATTAAATGAATTTCGAGAAATGTAATTTCTGTTGTTTACCTTAATATTTATTATTTAAATGGTTGCAGCAATGATTTTACCTTTATATGTACTGGCTTAATTTTAGTGTACTTGTTTGGCTAAAAACATGCTTTAACTTTGAAAAGAAAAGGGCCTTCTGGTAGGATATGACGCTGGTTCAAGTGTGGACATAAACTTCATATGGATCAAAATGTAGATGAACATATCTTAAGAGAATCAGAAATGGTGTAGTGTCTGATATCACAAAGTGCAGTACTTTTAGATTGACGACAAAGCTGCCTACTGTTTTTTTTAATCTTAATTGAGACATTCAAAGGAACAGTATTGACCTTATTTTACATCATTGTGAGGGACAGAAAACATCGACAGAGAGCAGATCCTAACTGCCATCTGCAATAACTGTAAACAGTCGATCGTGGCCTACCTTTGGTGAGTAAAGGGGGGGCTCTCTGCACCAGCTGTGTGCTCAGCCAGGGAGCTGTATCTGAGACTCAACGTACACTGTTAGGAGCTCAGTTCAAGAGTAAACATAAATAAAAGTAAATAACTTTGTTCTTGTCAAGCTAGCCATCGGGCAGGCCTTTAGAGCTGATCTTGTCATTTAAAAAGCCCCTTTATTTCTCAAGGCTAGGTCAAGGGTTAAAATTAGATAACATGCTGGTATTAGTCACACTTTGTTGGAAAACAAAAACAGTGGCAGCAGAAGGAATTTGTGTTCACGATTAATTAATTCACTGACCTTGGCACTGTTAAAAAAGATTTTTCCTATCATTACTTTTGATGCTTTTCTTGCCTATATATGTGAGGCACAACAGAAGATAAAGTTAGAAACTAAGAAGAGAGAGGGGAGTGCAGGAAAGGAGCCCCGGGACAATTTGAATATAGGAAGCCTGCCCTCAGGGCAACAGCCTCTGCATATGGAGCACACAGACATAAGCATCAGGCAATTGGTAGCCAAGATAATTAATCTTTATTGATCTACTTTTGATATATGTAATTATTTTCAGATATTTACACTATTTAACTTATTTATTTTCATTCATCGTGTGTTTTCCAAGTGTTCAGAGTTTAAAAATTAAAGACTTTTTTTAAGTGTATTAGATGCAAATGCTGTAAAATCAAAAAAATGTGTAAAAATCACCATTTTTATACAAAATTAAATCTTGAAAAACATGATTTTGAGATTTTTCCCCTTTATTGGGCAGCTCCAGTTTGCAAGAAAAAAAACCCTATTTGGACTAAATTTACATGTAACGATAACTGGCTAAACTCTGATGAAACATTTACTTTAAATATGATCATGCCAAGGAAAAAAAAAACAAGAAAACTGCTTATTTTCAGGGTTAATCTTTTGACCATGAGAGACCTTGAAGTGAAAGCAAATTGTTTTGAAATGCACGCATCCGATAGGCAAATGGAGCCCTGCGTGTAAACCCTGTATACTGAAAAGCCATCCCATATAGTTGCTTTTCCCACAGCCCATAACAGCAGAGCCTCACAGGCCCAATCTTTTCCTATGGGTAATGGGAGTTATGCTGCTTTATTATTGGTTAAAACTCCAGTGTCCTTAGTCTTTTTTCCCCTCCTGCAGTATAACAGATTCCTCCAGGCTAAAGCAATAAAGAGAGTAATTAGAATGCTAAAGACAGATGTAAATAAAGGGAATGAGACAGTGGTGAGGGATGAGGCGTCGAGGTCACACACTCTCATCAAAAACCCAGTTGGTAGCAAATGACACAACGTTCAGTGCCAGGGGCCCCGGGCTACGACTGCAAACCAGAGGACATAATGGACTAAATTATGGCCTCAATGGCTATGCATTGCAAAGCACCAATAAGGACACACATCCAAGTGCGCGCACACACACACACAATATCAAACCCCAAACGCAGATCTACTGTGTGGTTGGATTAAATCTAACAAAAGCATTACGTAATATCAGCACATTTTACCCCAGTATATCAGTCCAACTGAAAATGATCCCAACTCATAATCCCAAGGCATCCAAAGGATTAAAGGACACACTCAACTCAAGATATGAAATGTAATTTTTTAAAATCATTTTCTAACAAAAACACATTTTATTAAATTATTTTAACTATCCAGCAATAAAGATACAAAGGACAGTTTTTATCACCTACACACTATTAAGCATCAGTTAAGCAGTGGTGAATACTTAACTAACAATTAAAGTATTGTTAATTATCCATGTTATTCTCAGCAAAGTAGCATATGAGCTGGTTGCTCCTCGTGCCTCACCCTGCCAGCCTCAGCGCCAATCCCACCGTCTAGCCTCATTATCTCAAGCCAGTCTAACTCTTGTGAAATCATTTTAAAACTTCTCCAGTGTCTTAGCCTCACTTTTGGGTTCTACTCTGCTAATTGTCACAGCATTTGGTCGATCTTTTGTTTTCTAGCTTTTGATCAGCAAAACTTTAAAGCTGCTTTTGATTTTTGGGATGGTCTGCAGCTTTTAAATTGTATTAAAGCTACCATGAGGGACTTTTATTTTGTTTAGGTCTTGGAACTCCTGGTGGACAGGGCAATAAATCTTATTTCTATGTTACACTTTTCCAAAAAACGTATAGGTGGTGTTTTCATATAAAAAAAAAACTGCAGCCTGCTTTATTTAAAATGTATATAAAATCACATTCATTAACGCTCTATTGTGAAATATGCAAAGGATGGCTACTATAGCAGCCTTCTAGATAACTACATAGATATAATTAGTCTGATCTCAAAAAAAGTCTGCTGTGTTTTATAAAATAGCACAAAATTCAGTTGGTTGCAAAAATGCCACATGTGAGCTTAAATTTGTTTATTTTCATATTCATTTATAGAGTTTGCAATCAAATTGAGAACAAATATAACTATCACTTGAAAATGTTGTTGGAATAAGCATAGAGGCTCCAGAATGTGGCGGATAGACCTAACACAACTCTTCACTCTTGAGATTACATGCATGAAAGGGGGATGGGCTAATTAGTACATTTGCATTACTGAAAATACATCAGCTACAACAATGCAGCCATATTTAATAAGAGAAGACATAATTTATAAGACAAATATGTAGAGGTGGGAAAAAAGGTCTCAAGAAACACTCTCTGGAGACATAAAGGTCATATCAGAAAAGCAGGAAGAGTAAAAAAAATTACATCACAACTTGTTACTTAATTTGGTCAATTTATTATCAGATTTGAATATTACTTTGTGACAGATAGAAATGAGAATATAATTTAAAATCTTTCATCATGTATTTCATTCTTGAGACTGTGATTATAAGACTGAGAAAGGGAGAGGGTGATGCCACATTAAACTGAAGATTTTCATGAAAGTTCCTTTATTGGTGTGAACTACTCAGAGTTTAAAAGTAGAGGAAGTGAGCCTACAGAGGACAAAACTCACATTCACTCAGTCTCCCATTAAACCGTTTTACACACTTTGGATCCGGCCCTGTTAATGAGCCCCTCTATAAGTTTCCCCAGCCTCCCACACACAGTGCTTTATATCCGTTCATCTCTCTTTTATGTCCCACAGTTTGCAAAGGACACAAATCACTTCACCACACCACTGCACATTATGCAAGGAAGCATACTGTACATGGCTGTGGTGTAGTATGGAATATCAGTGTTATAAATGCATAGCTGATTGTTTATATTGTTACAGACTCCAATACCTCAATGTTTTTTCTCTCATTTTAAACAGTGTTGGATCAATTTGAGTGAGGGCAAGTTATAAGCTGTAAATAAAATTGGTATTAGTAAATAAAATAAACAGAAATGGAAAATATGATGTAAATCTTCATGCTCTAGTAGATTTTATTTATTCCTATATCTGTTGTCACCTGTTTTTTTTTAAATTTCCTGAAAAATCCACATTTAGGGTTTAAAGACTCTAATATATTTAAACAACCAACAACAACTGTGTTACTTTCATTTCAAAGCAGCTGAAACAGGAGGTTATTCTGTGTTTAGCTCATTAATTTAAGTACAACTATTTTTAAAGGAGTCAAAATATATAAAAAATTGTGATATGATTCCCCTTTCTTTGTTGCCCATGTTGAATTATGAGTAACTGCAATCTTATGATGGGAGCATCCAACAACTGTCACAATGCAGCCTTCTGGCAACAAAGACAAAACTAATGTGGCCCTAATGGTAACCAATGTTGGCCATCCCTAATTTAGGCTATGCTGTTTTAAAAATTAATCCCATCCACACAGAAGGTTTTAAAATCACCTCAGAAAAATGCACTGTTAAACACGGTTTACTACCTTGTAACAATGTCCGTGATATTCAACATTTTTTGCAGTTTTATTTTCATATTTATTCAAATCACAAGTCTCATGGGTGTTACGGTTTAACTTGTGGCTACGCTAACTGGTGTCAGCATATTGAGTAAATATTTCTTTATTTATATTTCAATTCAAGACATATCTGATCATCTTGTTCAAATTCTGTTACCAAAAAGTTTTGTGGGTACTCTTTGTTGGTTACAGTAACTGTTGTAGTTATGGCAACCACGGGCGCACAAACGCCCACGGGTCACCAGTCAACATGATCACTTGTGAAACAGTAACACCGGGTCTCGTCCTAAACGTCGGCAGCATTTTTGTCGTAAAGCAGCATCATAATGAGGGAGCAACAGAAAATATGTGTTGGCATGTAAATTGTTCAGTCAGCAACAATTAGAACAGTTTACGTACGTCCACTGCAACACTCGTAGACAACAGTTATCGTGTTGTATGGTGTGACGTTACCTGAGGGCAAGTCGGCACAGAGTGTGACATTTTATGCTTTAAAACTATTCGCCTTGTCCACCCAAAATGGAGTTTTAAAATATCTTCAGCTTGGCATGACTTTTCCAAATTAATTTGTTTTCAGTGATCTTAATACCACCTTGGTGTGGACATAGCTTTAGCCTTAGGAGTGTGTTTTGGTCTGAAGAGGGAGTCAAAGCACCTGCAGAGAACCCAAACAGAGAAGACCTGTCTGACAAGGCTTTGAACCAGGAACCTTTCCGATTTTAAACAACAGTGCTATCCACAACACCATCATGCAGCCCTCCTGATAGAAAGGACAGTTGTATATTCAAAAATGACTATTTCCTTCAAGGCTGAAGATCAATGAGGAAAATAGTCCACGTTTTACTGGTAAATATGTGTTTTGAACTCACCATCGGCTTGGGCTTGAACAGAATGTGAATAACTATAAATGCTTTAAATGCAGAGCAGTAGAATATTCTACATAACTGATTAATATATAAAACCAACGTCCTCTGAAAATCAGTCAGCGTTTCACCATCTCAGGTTTTACAGAAAACCTCCAATCTTTTTCAATGTCACATTTATTACTGCGCTGTATCATTTGTGTGTACTAAAACTGTAATTGCAGGATTTCTGACAGCACTTGAAGGCAGCCTTTAATGGCCTTTACACTGGTGCTGATTGTAAGCTGTCAGTCATGATGGAAATGAGCCATCACACTAATTTCAGACAGAAAAAGACAGCGAAAAAGAGCTCAGTCAAACATGTTTGAAGTGAAGAGAAAGAGAGTCCTTCTTATTTTACATTTTGCAAAAATTATCCTTCAAGCCTGACCGTCAAGTTTGCAGGCATTACGTCATCGACTGATATGTGGTATTTTTATTGCTAATGACAGAAGTTACATGCATATACTTTATTGGAAGTAATGTCTGTGCATAGCAAGTTGGGGCCATCCATTATATTAGATTACACTGTGCTGTTGAAATGTGTGCTTCTGAGGTGCCTTTGCGAAAGGTTGATTACATTGGATATATTTCACCTGCCGCTCTGGGCTATTATTGCTTGAGATACCGACTATGGTAAGAACCCTGATGGAGCGATCCTAAATGGTCAACGTCCCTGGTAAAACCATATAAAGTGATTCAATGCGAGCATAAAGAAATGTTAATGATCGTCAAAGACCTTTGTGTTGGATGGCTTTCCTTCCAGTTACTTTCTCTTTTCCCGCTCTCTGCTGTCCTTTTTATTTCTTTTCACTCTCTCTGAGCAATGAAAGTGTGAGCATGTGCAGATCACACTTTTCCCAGAGAACTATTTAAGAAAAAATCAACTTAAATAACAATAAAACCAAAAAATAAGGGCTGCAGTCAACAAAAGAAAAACTTTGTAAACTGGGAGAACATCCACTCAATGACTAATTGGTAATTGAAAAAAATGACAGTGTGGTCAGTGCACCCTGACTGGAAAAATACATGAACTTCAGAATAAAATAGACCTGATGATCACAGTGCAATCACTATTTACTACATACTTCAATTTTTAGTGTAATAACATGCCCATCATCATACTATATATACTATATCATCATACATGCATACATCATACAGACAGAGGATGGGAAGGAGCAGTAGCCAGCCTGTAGCAGTATATTTTTATTTTATGTATATTCATTAATAGTTTTATTTAGATCTATCTTTTCTTTTTATATATCTTTTATCTGTAATAATCAACTGCTACTGATTCTTAATTTCCCTGAGGGAGTTTTTTCCCCAAAAGGATTAATAAAGTACTGTCTAATCTAATCTAATCTAATCTACTCCTGCATTGTATAACATGCATTTAAAGTTGAATGGAATTACTGAATCTAACAGTTTATTTCAACTATCTAAGAAGCCTGTGAGTTCCCCAAGCACACAGCAAAGATATATTACTATATATATTATATATATATATATATTTACGAATTTTGTTGTATACAATTCATTTGACTCTGATAACTGACATCACAAGGTAGATAGGATGAATAAAATAGAAAAAAAATCAACAAAACATCACAAATTGCAGTATGACCTTAGTACTAACAGGAACATGTGAAACACCTGACTTTAGAGGGACAATGTGTAGAGTTTTAAGCAATTTATGGGCTAAAAACGATGTCTACATTCATAAATATGTCCTAATTTGTGTCATATTGCCTCCGTCAACAATCTGACTTGTCTTCCTGTGTGAAGAATTTCTTATCTGACATAAAACAGGTAAGTCCTGTAGAGGCCTCCATGTCCTTCCAGTCTATTAAAACTATGAACAGCCAAGAGGGACATAAAGCATTACATAGTACTACTGGCTAAATGCGTTTTCGCTCAGAGCCAGCGTGACTGAAACAGAGAAGGAGCACAGTGCTTGTCACTGCCCTGGTAACACTTTATTCCTCTTCATCAAGTTTGCAATGGTCCAAGATGCCCTCAAGTCATAGTTTTGAAGCTTATTCAAGATCCATTCAGATATGGATTTTTGGCATTCCCACAAACCCTTCTGTTCCATCCATGCTCAGAACGGGCTGCCCAGTGTCAATCCTGCCCTCTAAAGAGTGGGACGTGGTTGCCTTTCATTTACTGTGTTCTAATGTTTACTGTTGCTGCATAGAAATATAGAAATTATCTTTCCATGATTCATGTTCCTTCAACTGGAATCAGATGTGGGCTGAACAAATTGTTGGCTCAGGGAGTGTTTCCTATCTGGGGGTGGGGGGGTAGACAGAACATGGACATATTTTTGGGATAAAAAACATTAAAAACTGTATTGTGTAAAATATCTGACCCGTAAAATGTTCTCCATGCTGCATGTGCTGAATCCCATGCTGATAGCCAGTTTGATTACATCAAAAATGAAGTGCAATCATCATCTGCTTGATCTAGGCAGCTAGGTGGAGCATCAAGTACATTAGATTTTTGCAGTTAGTCTGCAGTGTCAGAAAACTGGCCTGTAAAAGAAACAGCGTGGGGATGTCTGTTTTGATTTTCTGTCTATTGAACCACATGGTTAATAAAGCCAAGGGATGTAAACGAAAGATATTTCAATATTTTATTCATCATCAATAAATAAAACACATCTTCTCCCTAACCCTGAAAATAACAGACTAAGGTCTTCTCTGTGATAATAACGTGTAGTTGGATGACAGCTCATTGAGCAACCAACCATCAACCAACAGGAGAGTGTCAGTCCTACAAAGCATGCCCCGTAAACTGCTGGTAATGACAGCGAGCGCTGCTGCAGAGATGCCTGTGTATCTCAGTGGCTGTGCTGTGAAATGTGGCACTCAGACATAGTTTCTGACCTCTATATAGCAGTGTGAAAGGACCTCAACAGCTGTAAACAACGCTGCAATCAGTGTCCCATCTGCTCCCATGTCCCACTTGTGTGGATGCCTTTTTGCCATTTCTTTCACCCTCTGCCAAGTGGCTGCCTCAGGACATCTAACCCAGAGAAAAGAGCTCGTTTTACCCAAGGAGGAAAGAAGCAAACTAGATCTCTGTGTGAGTTTGCTGCTGACAGGGATGCTTGGTTATGGCAGATTTTCATCAAGATGAGCTAATTAAAAAATGCAAAATAAGCCACTTTACAAAAATAACAGTTCATCAAAACACAGTGAATAATTTTGTTAAAGAAAATCGTAATAAATAATCTATGGTCATATGAGACAGCTACTTCTGAGATTTGCTCAAACAGCTAAGCCGAGCAGAGCAGCCTTTACACGTTGATTTAACCTCCATTGACCCCTGAACAGGGTAATGATGCTTCACAGGGTTCATCTGAAGTGGGTGCTTGAGCTTCATAGGCTCTAAAGGTAAGTGGTGCAACTCCTACTTGCAAGAGAACACTCTGAGGATCTTCATGCACCAAGATATCTCTTAAAGGGATTCCAGGATAGCACAGTTTTCATCTAAATGCATCGTAACATTTGAACTCATTTGCAGGTATTTTGCAAAAGAAGATGCAGATTTATGCCTGCTTGCATGCACTGCTGTTATTTGAACACAAAGATTTTACAAGTTGAGCAGAAGGTGATACCATTAATTTTTAAAATGTTAAAAAGTACTGTATATATATAAAGGGCTCATTTTAGCAACAGCACAGGTGGATACTTTATTCAAGGTTATTAATCCAAAGAAGGCAAAGAGTTTTCTATAATTATCTGAATGTTTCCATTATAAAAATGGACATTTACTGATATGACAAATTCCCACCTTTTCAATGGCATAAACCTTTGTTGCAATGTTTAAAGATTTTATTTTTCAAATTTATATTCATCAACCATCCTGTTTTAAAATAAACATTTTAAAACAGGGTGGTTGATGAATGTTTACACTACTGATGAGTGTATTCAGGACTTTGTTCATGTATGCGAGAGTACAGACACAACTAGAAAAAAAGTAACTTAGAGGTCATTTTGAAAATAAAGGTGTCTAGAAACTTGATAACTTTACCTGCAGATTTTGAAGCATTCATGGGCCCAATGCTCTGTCTGTGTCATGGCTTTGCTCTTTCACAGATTGCAGCTGCATCCCCACTGGAAACATTTCTGATCCTTAAGGACTCAAAGCCAGAAGCAGCAGGACTTTTGAGTTCACAAGAGATCTGCGGAAGAATAAAGCAAACAACAAATACAAACAAGTTATCTTACATTTCTGTAATTTATTTGTTGTTCACTGTGTGCCTGTTTGACATTATGTCCATAAGGCCATGGGGCATATACAGAAAAGTAAAAAAGTCAGGCAGGGGATATAATGAGAGAAAGGGAATTTCTCTTTTTATTGAGGTACTTGAAGAAAAAAGGTCAAAACTTTGAGACAAAATTGAAATGTCAAGATTAATGATTGAATGGTGAAAATTAAATTTAAATACAGTTTTGAGAGTAAAGTAAAAATGTTAAGAAAACTGTTGGAATAAAATGTTACAGTAGAAATTAAACGTTAGGAATCATGCTGAGATACAATTTGATGAAATAAGACACAATTCTTCACATTAAGACTTTTTTATTCTCATGGTGAATTATAAAAAATTTGCCTCCTCTCAATTATTGTTCCGCTTGTTTGGCTCTTATACTCTTCAGATATCTTGTATGCAGTATGTATCCGTTTATCCCCCTTTTGTTTTCTTGTAGAAAGTTTTTTTTACACATTCTTGCGCCTGGCTTTGACACAGGTCAGTTTTCTCTGTTCTTCTTTATCCACAAAAACACAAGAAGGGGCATCTGTTGGTGAGATCTCCCTTGAAAATGAGAGCTCTGATCTCAGTGGGACAAACCTTGCAAAATAAGGTATCAAAATATATGGAAAAAAAAAATTCTTTTGGTGCAAATGTTTCATAAACGGGCCTTTCTAGCTTGAGGTAAGGCTGAGAAATATGGCCCAAAATTCATGTATTGACATTTTCTAGCTGAGTGGTGATACAGGATACACATCTCTGTCATTTGACTAAAATACCAAATATCTTTCACAATATTAGAATTATAAACTTTGATGTAATTCTTGTAAAAATCAAACAATATTGTTAAATGTTTGAAACCACAGCAACAATAACTGAAACCCTTGACACTTAACATTTAGTCATTTTGCTGTTGTCTTATTTCATTCCATAAACATTGTCTAAAATGTACCAAACACTGGCAAACCTTCCAAATATCATGGCTGTCACAACTGTCTTGACTACTGAAAACCAGTTCTCAAAATGCTGCATTTCAATTATTCTAATGACTGGTAGAAGAGGTACAACAATCGATCAAAGGCTGATCATTATTGGCTGATATTTATTAAAATACATTATCAGCTGATCAAAATGAATCACCTATGATCTGCTGCTGTCTCCACTACTGTTGCTGCTCCTGCTTTGTCATCTGCTTAGAGAAACTTTGGTAGAATCACCAAAAGTTTGTTTTCAGTCTTGTAAGTTAAAACATAAACCCAGTGTGAGACTAGCAGGTTGTAAGAGATTAGAAAGTCTAGAAAGGTTTGTTCGGGCTCAGTAAACTTACCAGTGAACAAGGGTCAGTACACAACGTGACCAAATGTAATTTCAAGGATGGAATCGGAGGTTTTGGCAAGGAACTTGGAGTCTGTGGGTGAAATTTGTTGTTTTCTAGCAATGTGAAATAATGACATCAGTTGCATAATCAAAGCTATGTAATGTTTTAAGACTTACCATGTTTAATTTGATAAAATATTTTCACTGTTTAACCTAGGGACTGACTGAATACATTTTAAGTATGTTTATTAGTGAGTAATTTAATTCCCATAACTGATCATATGTAATTAATTAATGAATCACACTGTGAAATGCAGATGTCCTTACAATAGGACACTTGCTGCATTGAGGTTTTGTACTGCTTTGGTAAACAAACACTCCGCCAGTTGCAATAACAAAACACAAACGGTTACTGACAAAGGT